>AWOL01S0024243.1:0-14891 GCA_000715115.1 Nicotiana otophora
TAATACAGGGCGCCAACCCCTGGTTACATTTCCTTTCCAATAATACAAAGCGCCAACCCCTAGTTACATTTCCTTTCAAGCAATACAGGGCGCCAACCCCTGGTTATATTTTTTTTCCAGTAATACAGAGTGCCAACCCCTGGTTACATTTCCTTTTCAGTAATACATGGCGTCAACCCCTGGTTACATTTCATTTTCAGTAATACAGGGCGCCATCCCCTGATTACATTTCTTAACAGTATAGGTACACCAATACCCGATCTCCTGACTAGTATAGGGTACACCAATCCCTAGCTGTGTTCTCCAACATAGGGTACACCACTCCATAATATCATTGCCAATATAGGGTATACCATTCCCTGACTACATTTTTCCAACATAAGATACACTAATCCTTAGTTGAGACATTCTTTTGGGACAATAAAAAAAATTATCATGACATTTTCATGGTACACCATTCCCCTTTTTTTATTGCTTTCAATAAAGAAGTTTTTAGAATTTTGTTACAATAACTAACGAAAGTTTCCTAGTGAAAACTGGGGCAGAAAAATTCCGTTTGTTCGTTTGTTGTGATGTCTGAGCAGGTTTTACCTCGAGGCACAGGGTTCGAGATGAACAAAAGAAGAAGTCTCATTCCAGAATAAAGAAAAGAAAAGGAAAAGAAGTGAATCCTAATGCAGAAACAGATGGAAAGGATATGGACTGCTCAAAACATGATTGAAGTTATGAGCTTCACATTTCATGTTTTGCTCAGAAGAAGCCGTAGAAGAATGAACTAGCACCTACAGCTAGCAAGCATCAAGGTTCAAATCAGAGTTTGCATGAACAACCAGGAAAGACTCAAGATCAAGCTTCAGAAGACTTATAGATAGAAATCTTGTAACTCATAGCTGACAGGCTTTATTTAGTTCCTTTTATATTTTGATGTAATAACAGGGCCACGGATCGGAGCCTCGACGGAACCTCGATCGACTCTCAAACTCATCACTCTATCATTCTACTTGAACTACACGCGACATGATTCCCTTATAACCCGGGATATGTAGGTTGTCCAAAATCAGGACTCGATTGCACATTTTTATTTTATTTCCCTTTTGAATAACGGTATGACCAAAAATTAGTCATATCGCTCATTTCTTTCTTTGCCTAAAAACTCTTCATGTTTCCAAGCAAAGAGGGGCATTCTGTGAGCACCTAAGTTTTGACCGTGCTTGAATATTTCAAGCTCCCATTTTCCCACGCCTGTCCCCACTCTTTGTCCCCCACACTTTGTCTCCACTTCACTTTCCCTTGTCCCCCATGCTTGTCCCCCATGTTTGTCCCCACTCACAACCCCCTCACATGTCCCTCCTTCAAAACAAAAACACACACGGACACAAAAGAGAGGGGAGCAACTGTTTTCCTTTTTTTTTCTGGCTAATCATACACTCATCCTCCTCACTTCATCTCTTCCAATAAACACCACCAAATTTCCAGCTAAAGAGAGCACTCGAAACCACCCCAAAAATCATGTAAAACTCCATTAAAACAACCTTAAAACCACCAGAAAATAGCTGCAAAAATCAGCTCCAAACCAGCTTATCCCCACGTCCAAAAACGCAACAAAACAGCCCCAAAATCCATTGAAACACCAACCAGAAACCCATTAGTTATAGCCGATACCTCTCAGTCCAACGACTCCATCCATAACTTCAATTGAGTCGAGGTCCGAGTTGAGTCCGCCGAGGTTGACGGCGTGATGTTTTGGTCTATTCACGATCTTTGGTATATGGTCGTATCAGTTTTCAAATTTGGTCACTGTACTCCAACTTTTTGGAGATTCTTCATTAATATTAAAGGAAATCTTCTCCATTAAGGTACCTCTCTGATCATCTCTCTATTGCTTTGGATGAATGATTTCAACACAAATTGTTTCACTATTAGTTGAGGCTAAAATTCGTATTTCTTGTTTGTTCTGAGCTTTAGTCTAAATGAATGTTAAAATAGGTGTGGTTATTGACCCGACTGTGAGCAGATTTGGCTTCAAAAGTTTAGTTTGAATGTTATTAATGCTTGTTCCTTCCGGTCAAGCATATTGTTATTAAAGGCATGATAATTTGGTTAGTTTTATTCCTAAGATTAGCGCTAGGATCGATTGCCTTCCAGTCATGTGAGTTTTGGTTTTTTCTAATGTGTTTGGTTGATGAAAGTTTACAATAGATTCCTATCGTATTTAATTTCTTCATTCACTGTTCGCTCTTTTATGGCTTAGGTTTCTTAGAAGATTGATTATTCATATATTAATTTAGTCAAATAAGTTTAACAATATTTTTAATAGCTAAATCATACATCTTTTCCCGCAAATTAATATCCATAAATCATGACCTCATAACAATCTCAAAGTAGTTTAGAAAAAGATAAATAAATCANTAATATTTTTTAATAGCTAAATCATACATCTTTTCCCGCAAATTAATATCCATAAATCATGACCTCATAACAATCTCAAAGTAGTTTAGAAAAAGATAAATAAATCATGAATGCTCGTAGAATGCTTTAGGCGTGCTTTAATCCATTATCGTGGTTATGTATACGTTCATGTGATGTAACTATGATGCCAAAATAAATCAAGGTACGCGTCCGCGCAACTTTAACCAAAAACAATCTTATATAATAAAATGCTATTATTTGTGTATACGTACACGTGACATGATTTTGGCACAATAAATAAAACGGATTCACGCGTGATTCGTTTTAAAGATAATTCCATATTTTAATAATTAAAAGCGGATAGATAAAACATGGAAGCCAATAAATCACAGTTTATCCAAAATTAATTCAAATTAGGTTGTAGTCAATAAAGCGACTGTGCTAGAACCACGGGACTCGGGGAATACCTTACATCTTCTCCCCGGTCAACAGAATTCCTTATCCGAACTTTGTTTTCGTAGACCAATAATAAAAGAGTCAAATATGCTTTTGACTAGGGATTCAAATAAAAGGTGACTTGGAACACCAAAAATCAATTCCAAGTGTCGACTCTGTAAATAAAATAATCTCTACTCAAATTTGTCACTTTGATTGGAAAAACTCTTTAGCCCACAACAATCCATAACACAAATATCCTTTTGGGGGGCATAAAAGGGGTGTAACAGCTCTGGCGACTCTGCTGGGGATAATTCAAGAATTCGAGCTTGTACATTGACTTTATTTGGCTTTATTAATTTTTGTATATATTGTGATTTATTTGGGCCTAATGTGTTACTTGTCGAGTTTGTACCGTTTTGATATTGTTGAATTGCACATGTAAATTGTATCTCCTCTTGCATCCCTCTGAGTCTTCTGATAATTAGTTATGTTGTGTTTGCCTACCAGCGTCACAAAATTTCTGTCTTGAGATAAAGCCAGTTAGCCTACCAGCTTCTGGTGAAGGATTTAGTCACACGTGTTTAGGCGGGAAAGCCGTTAGCTCGCCAGTGCTGTTCTACTACTGGTAACGCTTGACGCTCCTCGACTCGGGTTGTCTGCCCGGGTAAGCCAAGTCTAGATACCATCTCCTTTATGATTTAGAAACTTACAAAAAAAAGGCACAAGCAATGAATATCCCTAGTAGGCTACGCTTTATTTGCATTATGTGCATTTGACTTAGCAACGCTCGACACAGAGGTCGAGTTCTGTTTTAGGACAGGCATTGTTGAGACCATTATGTCATGTTACGTGCTACTTGTTGCATTATTCGGGAGGCTTGCATGTCGACTGGTTTTAGCATATATCAGTTGAACGAAGAGAGAAAAAATGATGTGGTTTAGTGCATAAGGGTTTTAAAGAGTAATTTTCATAAATAAATAAAAAAACAACATAGTCAATTTTACCGAACTAAGCGGGTCTGATTCTCACCGAGTATGAGATACGTAGGCAAACCTCATCGGTTCCGGCCCCCAATTTTCAAAAATTCAAAAAGATATTTTTCTTTAATTGCTTCTTTAGAGGTTTGTTTTTTGAGACCAAAAATCCAAAATTATTTTCTTCCTTTTTTAAAAAAAAGTCTTTCTCCCAAAATCCAAAAAAAATATTTTCTTTCTTTTGAAATTAAAAAGAAATTCAAAATTCAAAAATATATATTTTTTCTTCTTTAGAAGTTTTTCTTTCACCAATTCAAAAAAAAACAAAAAAACAAAAATCGAAAAAAAATTGAAAATATTTTCTTTGCTAGGAGATTTTGTCGGATTAATTGTATATGAAAAAAAAGAGTTCGTTTACCTTTTTATTTCTCATCCACCGAACTAATCGGGTCTGATTCTCACCGGATGTGAGATACGTAGGCAAACCTCATCGGTTCCGGCCCCAATTTAAAAAAAAAAGAAAAATTCAAAAATAGTTTCCCTTTGCTTGATTCCCTCTCTAGAATGCATTCCTTAGAAAATCCAAAAATATTTTTCTTCTTTTCCGAATCCTCTCATTCGAAAAAAAAGAACAAAAAGAATCTTCAAATCAAAATCCAAAATATTTTATTCCTTCTTTAGAATTCCTTCTTTTTTTAAAAACAAAACTCAAAATTCCATAAAAAGAAAAAAAAACTCAAAAAATATATTTAAAAGTCTTTATATATAAAAAAAGAAAAGAAAATAAAAAATGGGCCAGTCTATTTCCAATCTTTCTGAACTACGCAAGATCAGATTCATGCGGCATCATGATACGTAGGCAATCCCCATCAGATTCGATCATTGCATCAAATAAACTGGAAAAAAAAGAGAAGGAAGAAAAAAAACGTGACAAAAATAACAAAGAAAACAAAAAGCAAAAAAAAAAAGAAAAGAAAGTAAACAAGAGTAAAAATCCAAAAAAGAGAACTCTGTGTCCAGTTTGACAAAGAAAATGGCGGAAAGTTTTCATGAATATGCTGTCAAATGGCGCGAACAAGCCGCCATCGTAAAGACTCAAATGGACGAAGCAGAAATGGTTACGGTCTTCCAACAAGCCCAAGAGGCGGACTACTTCTAGAACACGATGTCCGCTATGGGTAATCCGTTCGCTGAGGCTATCAAAATTGGGGAGATGATCGAAAATGGTTTTAAAAAAAATGGGTCAAATCTTGAGTTATGTTGCCTTTAAAGCCACATCACAGGTCATTGCACCGCCTCCCTATGCGGTGATGAACGTGTAACCTTACATACGACCACTGTATTATACACAAAATCGAGATCCACTTTCCAGAAATGCCCGTTCTTACCAAGTTCCATATAATCCCTCAACCAAATGATCCCCAATACAATCCTTGCCCAAGAGAGCCTTTCAAAAAGAATCAGTTCACCCCTATTGGTGAATTATACTCGAGCTTGTTCCAAAAGCTAGTCAGGCTAGGTCTGTTGCAGCCAGTGGCCCCGAACCGGCCAAGCCCAGAGTCCCCCTCGCACCGGCCTATTGCTAGATGTGAATACCACTCTAGAGCAGTGTGACATGATACGTAAGACTGTTGGAATCTTAAGAGAGTAGTGGAAGACCTCATTGAGGTCAAGGCAATAATGCTTAGGGATGAAGATGCCCTTAATATGATGAACAATCCTTTACATGTTCACACCAATGAGCCAGTAGTTGGAATGATCTGTGAAGATGAGGAATTTGATCCGACACTGAAAGTCATTGCATCCATTGCCGAGACAGAAGAAAAGCAAAAAATGGTCGCCAAACCTGAATGTCCCCCATCAGACGGGAGACTCGATAGCCAGTCTTGTTATCTTTTCTGCGTCCAGATTATTTCAGGGTGTAATTCGGATGTTTTACATTATTGTCATACTTTCCGATGAAAACCCTTATATCTTTTAATTCAAAATGAAAAACAAATCAAATTCAAAAAGAAAATCAATTAAATAAAATTAATATTTCATTGTCTAGGAATGTCTCTTTTCTTAATCTTGTCACCTTTCTTATTCTTTTTTTGAAGTTCTGTTAATGCAGATTTTAATAACATGACATGCTTGCGGACTTTATGCCTAGATCCTAAAACGCTGTCAGACCTCGAAATAATGAATCAAGAAGCAGAATGTATTAAAGATAAGGCTTGTGAGAAAAAAAACAAAGAATTGGAACTCTAGGCCTAAGCCAAGTCCAAATGAAATCGGAAGAAGTTGAAATTCCCTCTCTTCGGATCATTGTTGAAACCGAGATTGAGGATAAAGATTGGGTCATGAACCGATTTGGAACAATTGACTATGATTGATGAAAAACGTATGGCCGAAGTTTGCCACGGGCAATTGCACCAACAAAGAATGGCCCGTATCTACAACAAGAAAGTGCGGCCCGGAAAGTTCGAAGTAGGGTAACTCGTCCTAAGACGTATCCTCTAGCATCATGAAGAAGCCAAAGAAAAATTGGCTCCAGATTGGAATGGTTCATACATTGTAACAAGATTGCTGCCAAAAGGGAGCGTTGTATTTGGGAAATATCGAAGGAAATGTCTCCGAGACAACTGTCTATACAGACACTGCCAAAAGGTATTATGTTTGACCCTTTTACGCATCTTTAATGTTCTCTGATTGGGATGACGAAGGATTTCATTCTCGCTACCCAAACTCTATCAACCCCTTGCAAACCCTTTTGAGCCGGTTACTTTTCTTTGATTACCCTCTTTGGATCCTGGAAGTTTTTATGAAAAGAAGAGAAAAGAAAAAAAAAGAAAACAAAAGGAAAAAAAAAACAACAACAAAAGAAAATCAAAACAAAGTGAATTGAACTACATTCGACTTGATTCCGAAAGGATACGTAGGCAGCCTCTATATGGGGTTCAGTCACACCAACATAAAAATCAACATTTCCAAAAAACAAAAAGAAAAGAAAATGAACTAGGGCAGTTGTTACAGATGGTTTCGCCTAAGGTTCCAAAGTTGTAATTCAATCCAAATCTTTTTTACCCAAATCCTTTTCAAGTCCTTCCGATCAATCAACGAGAATGTTCAAAAATTGGAGGATACAGTTACTTGGATCTGATACAACCAAATAAGAGAAATAAAATAAGAGAGTCTTATTGATGAAAATCCTCACAACCATCGTAGGGCGATGCAGAGCAGAGAAAATAACAATGAGAGAGTCTTGTTAGTAAAAACCTGCAAAGGGCACTCTAAGACGACTGTGAGAAGAGAAATGAGAGAGATTAGCTGGTGAAAACCCGCAAATAGCACCACTGATCGAAAAGAGGATCTTCACAGCCATTGGTATTCACAATCTTGGGTAAGGTTTCGCGATTTCGAGACAAAAGTTTTGATGAATTTCTGAGAGTCGAACAGTTTACACAGATCATGCATCCAGTCCAAAAAGTATGTCATGTTCATTGAAATCTATATGTACTCCAGATAAGTCCTTCTTTCCTTTCCCCGAAAGGGATACCTCTTGTCTGAATTCATTCTCCATTCTACTGTTTGTTTTTTCCCTTTTGGTCTAACTCTGTTTTGAGACTAAGGCAAAGAAGGGATAGCAAGACTGATTTACAGGACTCCGGTTTGATACAAGCTAATATGCAAAAAGGGCACCCAGACTCGGCAGGGGCATCAAGTTGACCCCGACTGGCCATGGAGGCCGATGCTTCTAAATCAAAAACTCTTGTAAGGAGGAAATCAAATTGAAAGTGCCTACAAGGGCAAAATAAAGTTGAAAAGGTTAAGTTCCAAGTGGCTAACTGTTTTGGCAAAGTTTGAAAAGCCAAAGGTTCTCCAATGCTCTGAAATTGAAAGTGTTGAGGAAAGAAGTTGAAAGTCAAATGCCATAAAGGAAAAATAAAGTTGAAAGTTAAGTCCCACGGGACCAACCGTCATGTAAAAGTTTGAGAAGCCAAAGGCTCTCCGGGGCCAGAAATGCAAGTGGTATTCAGGAAATATCTAGTAGGTTGAAATCATCATCAAAAGAAGATGGGCACAAAGCCAAGCTGCCAAAGACATCAAGGCCACAAATCGACCACCACTTTAAAAACTCACAAATTTTTCTTGTTTGAAGCAGGATCAAAGCAGTGCAGAATGGCGATTCTCAAAGGACGAATGTCACTAAAGGTAAGTTTCGTCAAAATCTCCACTTTCCTTTATTTGCAGCATGCCTCACTACTGTTCATACCTCCCATTTTTGTAGCCTAATCTAGGTAAAACCTTTTAGCCTAGGGGGATCCAACTCATAGTTCCGGATAAAGTTACTCTTCGCCCAGGCTTATTTTTCGTAGCTTAACCCAGGTAGAATCTTTTCGCCTAGGGGGATCTAGCTCATAGTTCCGGGTAAAAGTACTCTTCGCCCAGGATATTTTACGTAGCTTAACCCAGGTAGAACCTTTTTGCCTAGGGGGATCCAGCTCATAGTTCCGGTTAGAAGTACTCTTCGTCTAGGCTTGTTTTATGTAGCTTAACCCAGGTAGAACTTTTACGCCTCAGGGGGATCCAGCTCATAGTTCCGGGTAGAAGTACTCTTCTCCCAGGTTGTTTTTCGTAGCTTAACCCAGGTAGAATGTTTTCGCCTAGGGAGATCCAGCTTATAGTTCCGGGTAGAAGTACTCTTCGCCCATGATTATTTTTCGGAGCTTAACACAGGTAGAACCTTTTCACCTAGGGAGATCCATCTCATAGTTTTCGGGTAGAAGTACTCTTCGCTCAGGTTGTTTTACATAGCTTAACCCAGGTAGAACCTTTTCGCCTAGGGGGATCCATCTCATAGTTCTGGGTAGAAGTACTCTTCGCTCAGATTGTTTTACATAGCTTAACCCAGGTAGAACATTTTTGCCTAGGGGGATCCAGCTCATAGTTTCCGGGTAGAAATACTCTTCGCTCAGGATATTTTACGTAGCTTAACCCAGGTAGAACCTTTTCGCCTAGGGGGATCCAGCTCATATTTCTGGGTCGAAGTACTCTTCGCTCAGATTGTTTTACGTAGCTTAACCCAGGTAGAATCGTTTCACCTAGGGGGATCCAGCTCATAGTTCCGGGTAGAAGTGCTATTCGCCCAGGATGTTTTACGTAGCCTAAACCAGGTAGAACCTTTTCACCTAGGGGGATCCAACTCAAAGTTTCGGGTAGAGTTACTCTTCGCCCAAGTTGTTTTACGTAGTTTAACCCAGGTAGAACTATTTCGCCTTGGGGGATCCAGCTCATAGTTCCGGGTAGAAGTACTCTTCGCTCAGGTTGTTACACATAGCTTAACCCAGGTAGAACCTTTTTCGCCTAGAGGGATCTAGCTCATAGTTCAAGGTAGAAGTACACTTCGCTCAGGATGTTTTACGTAGATTGACCCAGGTAGAACCTTTTTGCCTAGGGGGATCCAGCTCAGAGTTCCGGGTAGAAGTACTCTTCGCTCAGGATGTTTTATGTAGGTTGACCCAAGCAGAACCTTTGTTCCTAGGGAGATTCATCTCATAGTTTCCGGGTAGAAGTATTCTTTGCCCAGGTTGTTATACATAGCTTAACCCAGGTAGAATATTTTNCGAATGTCACTAAAGGTAAGTTTCGTCAAAATCTCCACTTTCCTTTATTTGCAGCATGCCTCACTACTGTTCATACCTCCCATTTTTGTAGCCTAATCTAGGTAAAACCTTTTAGCCTAGGGGGATCCAACTCATAGTTCCGGATAAAGTTACTCTTCGCCCAGGCTTATTTTTCGTAGCTTAACCCAGGTAGAATCTTTTCGCCTAGGGGGATCTAGCTCATAGTTCCGGGTAAAAGTACTCTTCGCCCAGGATATTTTACGTAGCTTAACCCAGGTAGAACCTTTTTGCCTAGGGGGATCCAGCTCATAGTTCCGGTTAGAAGTACTCTTCGTCTAGGCTTGTTTTATGTAGCTTAACCCAGGTAGAACTTTTACGCCTCAGGGGGATCCAGCTCATAGTTCCGGGTAGAAGTACTCTTCTCCCAGGTTGTTTTTCGTAGCTTAACCCAGGTAGAATGTTTTCGCCTAGGGAGATCCAGCTTATAGTTCCGGGTAGAAGTACTCTTCGCCCATGATTATTTTTCGGAGCTTAACACAGGTAGAACCTTTTCACCTAGGGAGATCCATCTCATAGTTTTCGGGTAGAAGTACTCTTCGCTCAGGTTGTTTTACATAGCTTAACCCAGGTAGAACCTTTTCGCCTAGGGGGATCCATCTCATAGTTCTGGGTAGAAGTACTCTTCGCTCAGGTTGTTTTACATAGCTTAACCCAGGTAGAACCTTTTCGCCTAGGGGGATCCATCTCATAGTTCTGGGTAGAAGTACTCTTCGCTCAGGTTGTTTTACATAGCTTAACCCAGGTAGAACCTTTTCGCCTAGGGGGATCCATCTCATAGTTCTGGGTAGAAGTACTCTTCGCTCAGGTTGTTTTACATAGCTTAACCCAGGTAGAACCTTTTCGCCTAGGGGGATCCATCTCATAGTTCTGGGTAGAAGTACTCTTCGCTCAGGTTGTTTTACATAGCTTAACCCAGGTAGAACCTTTTCGCCTAGGGGGATCCATCTCATAGTTCTGGGTAGAAGTACTCTTCGCTCAGGTTGTTTTACATAGCTTAACCCAGGTAGAACCTTTTCGCCTAGGGGGATCCATCTCATAGTTCTGGGTAGAAGTACTCTTCGCTCAGGTTGTTTTACATAGCTTAACCCAGGTAGAACCTTTTCGCCTAGGGGGATCCATCTCATAGTTCTGGGTAGAAGTACTCTTCGCTCAGATTGTTTTACATAGCTTAACCCAGGTAGAACATTTTTGCCTAGGGGGATCCAGCTCATAGTTTCCGGGTAGAAATACTCTTCGCTCAGGATATTTTACGTAGCTTAACCCAGGTAGAACCTTTTCGCCTAGGGGGATCCAGCTCATATTTCTGGGTCGAAGTACTCTTCGCTCAGATTGTTTTACGTAGCTTAACCCAGGTAGAATCGTTTCACCTAGGGGGATCCAGCTCATAGTTCCGGGTAGAAGTGCTATTCGCCCAGGATGTTTTACGTAGCCTAAACCAGGTAGAACCTTTTCACCTAGGGGGATCCAACTCAAAGTTTCGGGTAGAGTTACTCTTCGCCCAAGTTGTTTTACGTAGTTTAACCCAGGTAGAACTATTTCGCCTTGGGGGATCCAGCTCATAGTTCCGGGTAGAAGTACTCTTCGCTCAGGTTGTTACACATAGCTTAACCCAGGTAGAACCTTTTTCGCCTAGAGGGATCTAGCTCATAGTTCAAGGTAGAAGTACACTTCGCTCAGGATGTTTTACGTAGATTGACCCAGGTAGAACCTTTTTGCCTAGGGGGATCCAGCTCAGAGTTCCGGGTAGAAGTACTCTTCGCTCAGGATGTTTTATGTAGGTTGACCCAAGCAGAACCTTTGTTCCTAGGGAGATTCATCTCATAGTTTCCGGGTAGAAGTATTCTTTGCCCAGGTTGTTATACATAGCTTAACCCAGGTAGAATATTTTCGCCTAGGGAGGTCACACTCATAGTTCCGGTTAGAAGTACTCTTCACTAAGGATGTTTTATGTAGGTTAACTCAGGTAGAACTGTTTTGCCTAGGGGGATCTAGTTCTTCGTCCAAACTTGCTTTTTGTAGAACCTTCTCGCCTAGTGGGATCAGCTCATATTTCGAGGTAGAAGTACTCTTCGTCCAGGCTTGCTTTTCGTAGTTTAACCCAGGTAGAACCTTTTCGCCAAGGGGATTTCCGCACTTTTTCCGTAATACAGGGCGCCAACCCCGGGTTACATTTCCTTTTCAGTAATACAGGGCGCCAACCCCTGGTTACATTTCCTTTACAATAATACATGGCCTCAACCCCTAGTTACCTTTCTTTTTCAGTAATACAGGGCACCATCCCCTGGTTACATTTCCTTTTCAGTAATACAGGGCACCAACCCCTGGTTACATTTTTCTTTTTAGTAATACAGGGCGACATCCCCTGATTACATTTCCTTTTCAGTAATACAGGGCGCCAACCCCTGGTTACATTTCCTTTTTAGTAATACAGGGCACCAACCCCTGGTTACATTTCCTTTTCAGTAATACAGGGCGCCAACCCCTGGTTACATTTCCTTTTTAGTAATACAGGGCACCAACCCCTGGTTACATTTCCTTTTCAGTAATACAGGGCGCCAACCCCTGGTTACATTTCCTTTTTAGTAATACAGGGCACCAACCCCTGGTTACATTTCCTTTTCAGTAATACAGGGCGCCAACCCCTGGTTACATTTCCTTTTTAGTAATACAGGGCACCAACCCCTGGTTACATTTCCTTTTCAGTAATACAGGGCGCCAACCCCTGGTTACATTTCCTTTTTAGTAATACAGGGCACCAACCCCTGGTTACATTTCCTTTTCAGTAATACAGGGCGCCAACCCCTGGTTACATTTCCTTTTTAGTAATACAGGGCACCAACCCCTGGTTACATTTCCTTTTCAGTAATACAGGGCGCCAACCCCTGGTTACATTTCCTTTTTAGTAATACAGGGCACCAACCCCTGGTTACATTTCCTTTTCAGTAATACAGGGCGCCAACCCCTGGTTACATTTCCTTTTTAGTAATACAGGGCACCAACCCCTGGTTACATTTCCTTTTCAGTAATACAGGGCGCCAACCCCTGGTTACATTTCCTTTTTAGTAATACAGGGCACCAACCCCTGGTTACATTTCCTTTTCAGTAATACAGGGCGCCAACCCCTGGTTACATTTCCTTTCCAATAATACAAAGCGCCAACCGCTAGTTACATTTCCTTTCAAGCAATACAGGGCGCCAACCCCTGATTATATTTTTTTTCCAGTAATACAGGGCGCCAACCCCTGGTTATATTTCCTTTTCAGTAATACATGGCATCAACCCCTGGTTACATTTCATTTTCAGTAATACAGGGCGCCATCCCCTGATTACATTTCTTAACAGTATAGTTACACCATACCTGATCTCCTTACTAGTATAGGGTACACCAATCCGTAGCTGTGTTCTCCAACATAGGGTACACCACTCCATAATATCATTGCCAATATAGGGTATACCATTCCCTGACTACATTTTTCCAACATAAGGTACACTAATCCTTAGTTGAGACATTCTTTTGGGACAATAAAAAAAATTATCATGACATTTTCAGGGTACACCATTCCCGGTTTTTTTATTGCTTTCAATAAAGAAGTTTTTAGAATTTTGTTACAATAACTAACGAAATTTTCCTAGTGAAAACTGGGGCAGAAAAATTTCGTTCGTTTGTTTGTTGTGATGTCTGAGCAGGTTTTACCTCGAGGCACAGGGTTCGAGATGAACAAAAGAAGAAGTCTCATTCCAGAATAAAGAAAATAAAAGGAAAAGAAGTGAATCCTATTGGAGAAACAGATGGAAAGGATATGGACTGCTCAAAACATGATTGAAGTTATGAGCTTCACATTTCATGTTTTGCTCAGAAGAAGCCGTAGAAGAATGAAATAGCACCTACAACTAGAAAGCATCAAGGTTCAAATCAGAGTTTGCATGAACAACCAGGCAAGGCTCAAGATCAAGCTTCAGAAGACTTATAGATAGAAATCTTGTAACTCATAGCTAACAGGCTTTGTTTAGTTCCTTTTATATTTTGATGTAATAACAGGGCCACAGAACGGAGCCTCGACGGAACCTCGCTCGACTCTCGAACTCATCACTCCATCATTCTACTTAAACTACACGCGACATGATTTCCTTATAACCCGGGATATGTAGGTTGTCCAAAACCAGGACTCGGTTGCACATTTTTCTTTTATTTCCCTTTTGAATAACGGTATGACCAAAAATTAGTCATATCGCTCATCTCTTTCTTTTCCTGAAAACTCTTCATGTTTCCAAGCAAAGAGGGGCATGCTGTGAGCACCTAAGGTTTGACCGTGCTTGAATTTTCCCGCTCCCATCTTCCCACGCGTGTCCCCACTCTTTGTCCCCCACACTTTGTCTCCACTTCACTTTCCCTTGTCCCCCATGCTTGTCCCCCATGTTTGTCCCCACTCACAACCCCCTCACATGTCCCTCCTTCAAAACAAAAACACACACGGACACAAAAGAGAGGGGAGCAGCTGTTTTCCTTTTTTTTTCTGGCTAATCATACACTCATCCTCCTCACTTCATCTCTTCCAATAAACACCACCAAAATTTCAGCTAAAGAGAGCACTCGAAACCACCCCAAAAATCATGTAAAACTCCATTAAAACAACCTTAAAACTACCAGAAAATAGCTGCAAAAATCAGCTCCAAACCAGCTTATCCCCACGTCCAAAAACGCAACAAAACAGCCCCAAAATCCATTGAAACACCAACCAGAAACCCATTAGTTATAGCCGATACCTCTCAGTCCAACGACTCCATCCATAGCTTCAATTGAGTCGAGGTCCGAGTTGAGTCCGTCGAGGTTGACAGCGTGATATTTTGGTCTATTCGCGATCTTTGGTATATGGTCGTATCAGTTTTCAAATTTGGTCACTGTACTCCAACTTTTTGGAGATTCTTCATTAATATTAAAGGAAATCTTCTCCATTAAGGTACCTCTCTGATCATCTCTCTATTGCTTTGGATGAATGATTTCAACACAAATTGTTTCACTATTAGATGAGGCTAAAATTCGTATTTCTTGTTTGTTCTGAGCTTTAGTCTAAATGAATGTTAAAATAGGTGTGGTTATTGACCCGACTGTGAGCAGATTTGGCTTCAAAAGTTTAGTTTGAATGTTATTAATGCTTGTTCCTTCCGGTCAAGCATATTGTTATTAAAGGCATGATAATTTGTTTAGTTTTATTGCTAATATTAGCGCTAGGATCGGTTGCCTTCCAGTCATGTGAGTTTTGGTTTTTTCTAATGTGTTTGGTTGATGAAAGTTTACAATAGATTCCTATCGTATTTAATTTCTTCATTCACTGTTCGCTCTTTTATGGCTTAGGTTTCTTAGAAGATTGATTATTCATATATTAATTTAGTCAAATAAGTTTAA
>AWOL01S0024247.1:0-39531 GCA_000715115.1 Nicotiana otophora
ACCGCCTCCCATATAAGGCCTCATAAGGAGCCATCTGAATATGCGATTGGTAGGTGTTATTATAGGCAAACTCTACAAGCGGTAGAAACTGATCCCAAGAACCCCTAAAGTCCATAACATAGGCACATATCATCTCCTCTAAGATCTGAATGGTACACTTGGACTGTCTATCCGTATGGGGGTGGAATGTTGTATTCAACTCAACCCGTGTGCCTAAATCTCACTGCACTACTCTCCAAAACTGCGATGTGAACTGCATGTCTCGATCAGAAATAATGGACACCGGCATACCATGAAGACTGAATAAAAGGTAGTTACAATCGGAATGAAATGTGCAAACTTAGTCAAGCGGTCCACAATCACCCAAACTGGATCAAATTTCTTCAAAGTCCTTGGGAGCCCAACAACAAAGTTCATGGTAACACACTCCCATTTCCACTCAGGGATCTCAAGTCTCTGAAGCAAATCGCCCGACTTCTGATACTCGTACTTCACCGACTAACAGTTCAAGCACCGAGCCACATACTCTACTATATCTTTCTTCATTATTCTCCACCAATAGTGTTGCCTCAAGTCCTGATACATCTCGACGGCACCCGGATGAATGGAAGACCGCTGATTGTGGGCCTCCTCAAGAATAAACTCACGCAACCCATCAACATTGGGCACATAAATCCGACACTGCATCCGTAACAACCCATCATCCCCAATAATAACCTGATGGTAGGCTATAATTACATGTTTTAGTCATTTATTTCACTCTAATATACTGCACTTTAATTGTGTTTGAGCTTTAATCACCAGTGTTTGCACTTATTGTGTATTTTATGCCCTGTAGGAGTGATTTCGAGTGATGTAGATGTTATGGAGCTAATTCGAGCTATTTGGGGCTTTGAATTCTGAGTAAAGGCCTAAGGGATTAAGCCAGAATCATGTTCGGGGGTCGAGAACCACGTCTGAATATCAAAAAGTCAAGAAAAATATGTACTTTGAGAAATTTATATTGATGCGCCGCACAGTGCGACGCAACAATACAAATCCTGCTGCCTATGAATTGTTGATATCTCTAAAGTTTCCCACTGCCGCCCCGCCTGGCACGTCGCCCCATGCAGCACGCCTGTACAATCTTTATAGAGTAATTGTTCTATTTCGCGTAGGAAAAGGTGTTTTCGTCTGGGCCAGACCCTAATATACATAGAAAAATATTATTTTCTGAACTTTTTGACACATCTTAAACCTAAGGAGGCTAAAGAGGAGTGGGAGAAGCAAAAGCACATGGAATTCATCATTCAATCCTCACTCAAGACATGAGTTTGGATCGTTTTATGTTTTTCTATACTTTAAACATATCTGTGATGAATTGCTCCATATCCATGGAGTAGTTCTCTTTAGGGTTTGATGGATTTGGTGTATTGATATTTTTTTATGGATTATAACTCTAGTTTTATGTGTTGAATTGTTTTGGATTATTTAATTATTGCATCTATATTCACTTGTTTATGTAATCGAGAGAGGCATAACTTGTGATATCTTCTTAGTAATCGAAAGGGACTAGTTGAATCATTGATTAAACCTAGTTAGGAGGATAATCGAGAGAGGTTCTCCTAAAGACCAATCTACCATGATTCTTGCATATCTTCACCGATCTTAAATTAGTTCATCTTGTGAGGTTGAGACTTAATCGAGAGAGGAATTTCTACTAAACGTTTGAACTAATAATTGAGTGAATGCGAGAGACTCACTTGAATATTATAAGTGAATTATCTAGTGTTAAATCCCAGACAATTATCTTGCACCTATCCTATCAAAACCCTATCTTCTCCCTTTGATAACCTTCTTTGCTCATTACTTGTGTCTATTGTCATTAGTCAATAGTTTAGACTCTTAGTTAAATTTAGTTTTAATTATATAAATCTCAACTGGTGATCATCTTGGATAGCAATCAAGCTAAAAACTGCAAGAACACTATTTAAATCCAAACCATGTGGATATAATATTATATTATATTCGACTAGCGAAGATATTTAAGTGTGTATTTTGCGATCGTCAAATTTTGGCGTCGTTGCCGGGGATTGGCAATCAATAGTGTTTGAAATGGTTTGTAGTACTGGTTCAGGAATTATTTTCTCTTTTTATGGTTGGTGTTCTTTGACTGTGCGCAGGCTATTGGTTTAGATTGGTGCATGACCCGAACTTCTAGGAAAGAATTGCTACCATACAAACCAGAGATAGAAAAACAAATGCGACAGCTGAGGAAGGAATGAAATCTCCCTGAGAATATAGAGAAGGGTGGGCAATTCTCAACCAAGGAAAATATGGTTGGAGACGATGATAATGTAGATTTGGCTGCAAGAGAGGCAGCCCAACAACGAGAAAAAGCTGCATGGAATGCTGTGGAAGCAGCGATTAGAGATTCACAGATGATCTATGAAGAGGAGAGGGCTAGGAGAATTGCTCAAAATCATCCCTTAGCTACCGCCCAGTTTGGAAACATAGCTCCCGGTGCTGGGAGACCACTTGGTGATTATCCTAGACCGGTCTACAACCAAGGATTATCAAGTATTAGACCACCTCCAGTTGTAGCTAACAATTTTGAGTTAAAGCAAGGGTTGCTCCAAACCCTTCAAAACTGTTGTGTCTTCAGAGGTAAGATGAACGAAGATCCAAACAACCATCTAATTGACTTTAAGGATATTATGAACTCCTTTCAATACAATGGCATGCCACAAGATGCAGTTTACTTTAGGGCATTCCAATTCACACTCAAATATGATGCAAAGCAGTGGCTTCGAAGCTTTCCTGCGGGTTCGATTAGAGCATGTGAGGAGATGACCAGAAAAGTTCTTGATAAACACTTCTCATTAGCTAAAACGGGCAAGTTTAGAAGAGAGATCCATAACTTTTGCCAGAAAGAGACTGAAACTATGTTTGAAGCATGTGAGGGGTTTAAGGAGATAGTTAGATAGTGTCAACATAGCGGAATTGAACTCTGGATGCAACTTCATAACTTTTGGGATAGTTTGACACCCGCCTCACGAAGAACATTGAGCAATGCAGCTGGAGGCCCGTTAATGAAGAAGACTCCAGAGGAGATAGTCACAATTCTGAATGAGTTGTCTGAAGATGCAAATCAGTGGCCCTCTAAGAGTGTTGAAAGAAGAAGACCGACTGGTGTTCACCAGGTTGATGCTAACACATCTGTGCAGGTATAGCTTGATGCCATGGCTAAAGAAAAATGGAAGCGGACCTTAGCTTCAATACAAAATGAGCCTCACGCAACATGTGATATATAGGGAAGAGGACATCCTACTCATGAGTGTCAAGCCTCAACTGAGGAAGTGAATGTTGTGGGAAACTATAACTTTAATGCAATGGGTCAGAGACACCCCGGTTGCTCGTGGAGTTCATCTGGGTGTACTGCAAATGTCTGGTTGCAAAACAATTCCAGACCTTAGGGACAAGGTGCTCCAGTCTTCCAAAATCAGCAGAGGTAGCAGTTTCAGCCTCAGCAGCCCAATCAACCTGGTCTAGAAGATCTAATGAAAGCCTTCATTGTCAAAATAGATGAGAGGCTAGACGCTCATGGTGCATCCATCAAAGAACTGGGCACTGGTTTCTAAACTTGGAAAGACAAGTGGGACAAATTGCAACTATATAGTCTGAGAGAATCCCAGGTACTTTGCCCGCTGATACTAAAAGAAACCCAAAAGAAACAGTGAATGTTGTAACCTTGGGAAGTGGGCAAGTGTTAAAAGATCCCACTCTAATCCAAAAAGAGGTGGTGCCTGAAAAAGAAAGTGAGGATCAGTTGAAGAATGACGTTGATAAGAAGAAGAAAGGCAAGAAGGGAGTTGACAAAAAGAAGAAGGAGGAAACTTCGAGAAGGGAGGAATCTAATGAAGAGAGCAAGCAGATGCCTGCTTTACATTTTCCCCAAAAGCTATACAGAGAAAAGCTGGATAAGCTATTTGAGAAATTTCTGGATATGCTAAAACAGGTTCATTGTAAACTTACCATTCACGGAAGTACTCTCACAAATGCCAGCTTATGCCGAATTCTTGAAGGAGATCCTTACAAAGAAGAGAAAGATAGAAGTGACCTCTGTGGTCAGGATCACAGAGCATTGCAATGAAATCTTGCAAAATAAACTCCCATAAAAGTTTGGAGATCCAGGGAGTTTTACTATACCCTGATCTTTAGGCACTATTAATTTTGATAAGTCTTTGTGTGATTTGGGCACCTCAATTAGTCTAATGCTATTGTTTATTAATAGAAAACTGGAGAGGGAGATTGGAGAGATAAGGACAACACCAATATCTTTGTAGCTGGCGGACCAAACGACTTTGATACCCGAGTAAATAGTGGAAGATGTTTTGGTTTAGGTAGATAAGTTCGTATTTCCTGTAGATTTTATAGTGGTAAATATAGAGGAAAACAAGGAGGTCCCCCTCATCTTAGGAAGATCATTTTTATCAACAGGTAGAGTTATACTGGATATACGCGATAAGAAACTCATGCTTAGAGTGGGTGAGGAAACTATGACTTTTGAGATGAATGTAGCAACTGGGGTGCAAAAGGAGAAACCAGCTGCAATTGTTGAGTGAAAGGTGAAGAACTCGAAATAAAAAGCTGCAGTGATTGAGAAATATAAGTGTGGGATGTACCCCAAGAAGGCCGAGAAGAAGCTATCTACATGGATGTGTGCATTAGTTTGGGCGCGTGGAATGTAGCCCGACTTTGACTCAGACCCCGACTAGATGTTCAGGGAAGTTTTCTTTACCTTATGCTTTCTAATTGTCTGTCATGGGGACATGCCACAACTTAAAGTGTGGGGTGGGGGATATTTGTATGAATGTATGTATGTTGTATATTAGTTTTAGTTTTGGGTTTTAGTAGTTAGAGATAGAAAACAAATTGAAAATAACAGAAATGTTTTAAAATTTTTGATTTTTCCTGACGATGGATATCATATCGACAAGTTTCTTGAGGGATTTAAGTCAAAAGAAAAAGACAAAAATATTTTCTTTTGTAGGTAGTGTAATAACTCCCCCTTGGTTTTTCTTTGTGCTGCGATTCTTTTCCAAGAGTTTTGTTTGAACCGGGTGTAGTTAGTTTTTATTCTGGTTAGAAGTAGGAAACCTTGTGCTATGATTTGAATTGAAGCAATGTCTATTGGCTTTATTATTCCTTGAGAATAGTGAGTGCTTTAGTTGTGACACTTAAGCTCTTTTTGTGACTCTTGTTATGTACCTTAAACTGTATGATCTTAGCTTTGCTCAACTGCTTTGACTAGAGTGTCTTGATGAGTCCAATCCTGAGTGAGTTATGTGACATGTGTGTGAGGTTTTTGTGTTATTCTATGCATTGCATTTGATGTCTCGAACTTTCCGCGTGTGTTTGCAAAGCAAAATAGTAGTTTTATTCAGTCTTGGAAGTGATATATGCATTTCTTTGTTGAGCCAGTTATATGCTATTACCCACCTAATTGTTATGTATCTTAGTTAACCTCTTTGAGCATGTAATCATGTTTCTTTGGCAACCACATTACAAGCCTTACCCATTTGTTTGAATTGACCACCTATTTGAACCTTGTACCTCTCATGAGCACTTGAAATTATTATGGACTTTGTAAAAAGTAAAGTGTGCAGTGGTTGGTTTGACTTTTGAGTGGAACTAATGAAATAAGGAGAAAGGTGCACTGTTTTAAAAAAGTAAGAGCCACTTGAATTGAAAAAGAAAGAAACAAATAGCTGTATTATTGTGAAAATTATTCATTGATAAGTGGTAACTCTTGATGTAATTGTGCTTAAAGAAGTAGGGAGTTAATATATATTGATGTGAAGGTAGAGTTATGGTTTGACAGAAGTGTGGGTTTTGAAAGGTAAAGTGTATTCATTAAAGTTCTTAGGGAGGTGTAGTCACTCTTATATCTAAATGTATCCTACCCGTCCCGCAACCTACATTACAACCAGTTAAAGTCCTACTTGATCCTTGACTGAATGAGCTCAATTAGTAGAGTAGTACACTACGGGCAAGCCTATGATGCATATTTGTGGCATATGAATGTTATTTCTGAGAGTGAGTGAATTCTTTCTATCTTGAGTTCCTAATTGCACTTAACTTTTATTTTTTGTGAAACTACTCTCTATTGTTGTGTGAGGGCACTTGATTCATGAAGAAAATGTAATGTCGTTGATCTCTATGTTAGAGTAAGTGAGTGAAATGTGAATAATGCGTGGTACTTTTGAGGTGGGGATGTTATGTTAGAGTGCTTAGTCTATTTTAAATATTCTTGGTGTGATGAGTTAGGAGAGTTATTTACTAAAGTCGTGTCTATATAAAGTGTAGTTTGATTGCTCGAGGACGAGAAATGGTTTAAGTATGGGGTGTTGATGGCAGGCTATAATTACATGTTTTAGTCGCTTATTTCACTCTAATTTACTGCACTTTAATTGTGTTTGAGCTTTAATAGCTAGTGTTTTGCACTTATTGTGTGTTTTATGCCTTGTAGGAATGATTGCGAGTGATGTAGATGCTACAGAGCTAATTCGAGCTATTTGGAGCTTTGAAGTCAGAATAAAAGCTAAAGGGATTAAGTTGGGATCGCGTTCGGGGGGTCGAGAACCACGTCTGAATATCAAAAAGTCAAGAAAAATTCGTACTCTAAGAAATTTGCACTGTTGCGACATCAGTGCGACACATCACTACAAATCTTGTTGCCTGTGAATTGTTGAGCTCTCTGAAGTTTCCCACTGCTGCCCCGCCTGGCGCGTCGCCCCATGCGGCATGCCTGTACAAGTTTTACATAGTAATTGTCCTACTTCGCGTAGGAAAAGGTGTTTTCGTCTGGGCTCGACCCTATTTGGTATTTATACATGGAAAAATATTATTTTCTGAACTTTGGACACAACTTAGACCTAAGGAGGCTAAAGAAGAGTGGGAGAAGCAAAAGCATAGGGAATTCATCATCCAATCCTCACTCAAGACACAAGTTTGGATTGTTTTATATTTTTCTATACTTTAAACATATTTGTGATGAATTGCTCCATATCCATGGAGTAGTTCTCTTTAGGGTTTGATGGATTTGGTGTATTGCTATTTGTTTGTGGATTATAACTCTAGTTTTATGTATTGAATCGTTTTGGATGATTTAATTGTTGCATCTATATTCACTTGTTCATGTAATCGAGAGAGGCATAACTTGTGATATCTTTGCATTACTTTGTTGGTTGAATTCATTAATTCTTCTTAGTAATCGAAATAGTCTAGTTGAATCATTGATTAAACCTAGTTAGGAGGATAATTGAGAGAGGTTCTCCTAAAGAACAATCCACCAGGATTCTTGCATATCTTCACCGAGCTTAACTTAGTTCATCTTGTGAGGTTGAGACTTAATCGAGAGAGGAATTTCTACTAAACGTTTGAACTAATAATTGAGTGAATTCGAGAGACTCACTTGAATATTATAAGTGAATTATCTAGTGTTAAATCCCAGACAATTATCTTGCACCTATCCTATCAAAACCCTATCTTCTCCCTTTGATAACATTCTTTGCTTATTACTTGTGTCTATTGTCATTAGTCAATAGTTTAGACTCTTAGTTAAATTTAGTTTTAATCACATAAATATCAACTGGTGATCATCTTGGATAGCAATCAAGCTAGAAACTACAAGAACACTATTTAAATCCAATCCTTGTAGATCCGATATTATATTATATTATATTCGACTGGCGAGCATATTTAAGGGTGTGTTTGCGCTCGGCAAAACCTCCTTAGCATCAGTGTGTTGCACTGTGTCCTTAAGGACAAGCAAATGGGGGTCGTTATACTGATGCTCTCTGATGTGCTCATACAAAAAGATGGAGAAATCACGCAAGCAAGAACCCGGCTAGGCTATGAAACTTCTAACCTCACGAACTGATTGGCCAAACCCTGAACATTTGATGATCTAGGTCTCTCACCAACTGGAATATATGCAAGGATACCCATACTCACAACCTTTCTGCTCAAGGTATCAGTCACCACATTGGACTTCCTGGGATGATACAAAATAGTGATATCATAGTCCTTTAACAACTCCAACTACCTCTACCACCTCAAGTTTAGATCCTTTTGCTTAAACAAGTGTTATATACTCCGCTGATTTGTGAATACCTCACAAGACACACCGTAAAGGTAGTGTCTCCAAATCTTCAATGCATGAATAATGGATGCCAACTCTAAGTCATGAACAGTCCAGTTCTCATGGGGCTTCAACTGGCGCAAAGCATAAGAAATCATCCTACCCTCCTCCATCAAGACACACCCAATGACAATCCGAGAAGCATCACAATAAACCGTATAAGAGACCGATGCTAAAAGCAAAACTAGAACTGGAGTTGTGGTCAATAATGTCTTGAGCTTTTGAGAGATCTCCTCACACTCATCAGACCACTTGAATGGGGCACCCTTCTGGGTCAATCTAGTCAAAGGTGCAGCAATAGATGAGAAACCCTCCACGAAACGGCGATAGTGCCAAGACAAGAAAACTCAGAATCTCAGTAGATGAAGACGATCTAGGACAACTCTAAACCGCCTCAATCTTCTTCGGATCTACCTTGATCCCCTCATTGGACACCATGTGTCCCAATAATGCCACAAAAGTAAGCCAAAACTCACACTTGAAGAATTTAGAGTATAGATTCTTCTCCCTCGACGTCTGGAGTACAATCCTCAGATACTGCTCACGATCCTCCTGGCTGCATGAGTACACCAGTATATCATCAATGAATACTATGAAAAGCAAATCAAGATATGGATGGAATACTTTGTTCATTAGATGCATAAATAATGGTGGGGCATTGGTCAGCCCAGAAGACATCACAAGAAACTCGTAGTGACCATAGCGGGTCCTGAATGCCGTCTTCAGAATCTCAGATTCCTAAATCTTCAACTGGTAATACCCAGACCTCAAATCAATCTTAGAGAACACTCTAGTACCTTGAAGCTGATCAAATAAGTCATCAATACGCGGTAGTGGGTACTTGTTCTTAATTGTAACTTTGTTCAACTTCCTATAATTAATGCACATCCGCATAGTACCATCCTTCTTCTTCATAAACAGAATCGTTGCACCCTAAGGCGATACACCAGGACTAATAAATCCCTTATCAAGTAGCTCCTAAAGTTGTTCTTTCAATTCCTTCAACTCTGATGGCGCCATACGATATAGAGGGATAGAGATGGGCTGAGTGCTCGGAACCAGATCAATACCAAAATCAATGTCCCTATTGGGTGGCATGCTTGACAGGTCTACAGGAAACACATCCGGAAAGTCTCTCTCTACTGGAATAGACTGAATGGTAGGAATATCAACACTAACATCCCTCACAAAGGTCAAATATGCCAAGCATCCCTTCTCAACTATCTGTTTAGCATTCAAATATGAAATCACCCTATTAGGAACATAATTCAGTGAACCTCTCCACTCAATCCTAGGCAATCCCGGCATCACCAACGTCACGGTCTTAGTGTGACAAATCTAGAATAGAATGACATGGTGACAACCAATCCATGCCTAAAATCACGTCAACATCAACCATACTAAGCAGTAAAAGATCCACCCTCTCTTTAATCCCCCAATAGTCACCATACATGATCGATACACACGATCTACAATAATAGAATCATCCACCAGTGTAGATACATGAACAAGCATAACTAAGGAATCACATGGCATATCCAAAAAACGAGTAAAGTACGATGATACATATGAATAAGTGAAACTATGGTCAAATAATTCTGTGGAACATTGAAATGATACCGGTGATCACTGCGTCTTAAGAAACTGTCTTTGGTCTGGTGGGAAAAGCATAACATCGACCCTGACCACCACTTGATCGACCTCCCCCCTAGGGTGACCTCGAACTGCTTGAGTCCCACCCTAAGTTGGCTGAGCGGTGGTAAAGTAACTGGTGCGGAAGTCATAGCCTGACCTCTTTGCTAAATTGGACCTCCCATAAGACGGGGGTAATATCTCCTTATATTCCCAACTCGCCACACTCGAAGCAACCTCGATCCAAAGATGACAGTGGGGACTGAATCGGACCCCGAGAACTAGAATAACCACTAGAAAAAACTAGTACCGACAAACCCTGATATGATGGAGCACAGGATGGACTCTGAGTGGGAGAGCACTGAAAGATAACTGACCCAAATAAGCACTATATGAACCATGACTAGCTAATGCACTACGATGAACCAGACAAACCATCTGAGCGGGCCTATAGGGACGATCCCTGTTGTGATGTGACTGACCTCCCGATGAGGAACCACTGAAACTACCTGAAACTAGCGGTCGTTTTCCCTCCCGCTCCTCATGCTCAAGCCTGAGAACTGACTCCAAGTGCCTAGCAATCTCGACTACCTGGTTCAACCTAATATCTATCTCGGCTTCTCGAGCCAAACTGAAGTGTAAGCCATAGTTCAGGCCATCAATGAACCTCCTGATCCCCCCTCTCTCTATCTGTAGAAACCAACCACACTGCATGACGAGCCAGATCTACAAACCTCATCTCATACTAGTCATTGTCATACCCTCCTAGCATAGCTGCTCAAACTACCTATGCAACTTCTTCTTGTGTATATGGAATAAACTTCTCTAAGAAGAGAATTGAGAACTCATGCCATGTAAGTGGTGCAGCGCCGACTGGCCTACTCAACTCATAGGCCTCCCACCATTTGTAGGCTGCCCCCGTCAGCTGAAATATAGTGAATGCAACCCCACTGGTCTCCAAGACACCCACTGTGTGAAGGATCCATTGGTACCTATCTATAAAATCCTGAGCATCCTCTGACTCTACGCCACTGAATTCTAGAGGCTTGTGCCTCCCAAACCGCTCCAGTCTCTTCTACTCCTTATCACTCATAGGTGGGCCAACCTGGGACTGAGCAGCAACAACCGGCTGTGCTAGTAGTACCCTCGGTATCTGGAGTCTCTGAGCTACTTGATCTGGAGTACGGGCCGTGAGAGTCTAAGCACCTCTCCCGGCCTAAGAAGTGGCTGGTGCAGCTGGAACTCAGACAGCCTGAGCCAGGCTCGTGCACACCGTCAAAATCTTGGCTAAGGCCTCCTGAAGGCTTGGGATCACAATGGGTACAACTGGATCCTAAGTTGGTCCCACCGGCTCAACAACATCTGGTATCTGCTCCTCAACTAGAGCAACTGATGGCTTCATAAGTGTTGCTCTAGCTGTAGTACGAGCCGCACCTTATCCTCTACCGCAGCCCCGACCTCTCGTGGCCCTAGCTAGGGGTACTGATGGCTGTCCGCCTGATCCGGTCATACATGTCCTCACCATCTATGAGAGAATAGAAGAGTAGAAGTTCAGATTCTAGAATTACAAACGTGCACGACAAGAATGCAAGAAAGT
This sequence comes from Nicotiana otophora, assembly GCA_000715115.1. Taxonomy (NCBI): domain Eukaryota; kingdom Viridiplantae; phylum Streptophyta; class Magnoliopsida; order Solanales; family Solanaceae; genus Nicotiana; species Nicotiana otophora. The sequence continues at coordinate 11,415 of AWOL01S0024247.1, forward strand.
GAAGCTTTCTAAATATTTGGTAGCCTCTTGAAGATAAGTACAAGGGTCTCCGTACCAATCCATATGATTCTAGTAAACTTGCTCATGACTCGCGAGACCTAAGAAACCTAGTGCTCTGTTACCAACTTGTCATGACCCAAAATTCCAACCGGCGTGATGGTGCCCAACACACTTGCTAGGCAAGTCGACAATTCCCAGAATAACTAAACATTAGAATAAAACATATTTTCATAAAATCAGTAGCAGAAAACTTATGAAGATTTGGTACAGATAACTGAAATAGTATTATAATCACCCCAAAATCTGGTGTCAACGAGTACATGAGTACTACTAAGTATCAACATAAACCAAAACTCCAGTACCACTCTCTGAGTAATACAATAGTGTTGACGAAAATAAAAGGAAAGTGAGTCAAGGTCTGCGGACGTCATAGCAGCTACCTCGAAGTGTCCGAGCAGGTACTAGCACAGATCTAGCAATCACAACATCTAGATGTACCTGGATCTGCACACGAAGTGCAGAGTGTAGTATGAGTGCAACCAACCCCATATAGTCAATAAGTAACAGAACTAACCTTGGGCTGAAAGTAGTGATGAGCTCACAAAAAGACCGTCAGAGTCCAATACAATAACAACACAGGTTTAATGATGACAAAAACAAAAAACAACTCAAGAAATTATCATAACCAGCTCATTCGTATTGCAGAAATATAGACATGCTTTCAATTTCAACAATTAAAGCCCAACACTGATAGGAACATATCAATTACAACTAGCATTAGGAATGGTACATCTCTAAACCTACATATCATATATGCATGTCAAACGAATGATTTAATGGTGATATCCCCAAGTACTCACACTCGCAGAAATATTCATTCTATCTGCCAAATATCCACACAAACCACACACAATCACTCAGCACTGTACGGGTACCTAGCATCAATGCCCCTCACCAAAGCACGTGTATATATATCACTATGCCGGCGCTCACTGCTGGTATTTTAGACTCCGGAGTGGCGGATCCTGCCCAAGCACTAATATAAAGCCTATAAGGCCTGATGCGACGTGTTGCCCGATCCACAATAATAAATAAGTCAATAAGACCTGTTGCGGAGTGCAGCCCAATCCACAATAACAATTACAACTCGGCTCTCAGGCCCACCTCAGTCATCAATCTCTCAAGACTCAAGGGCTCATAAATCTCGTACAACTCAACGCAAACACTAATAACATGTGATGTAATAGTGAATGATAACAAAGACTAAGATATGATATGCAAATTAAGAATCATGACTGTCACGACACAAAGACAACCCGTCGTGATGGTGCCTATCATAGAACTAGGAAAGCCAACTATTCAACCATTTTCAACACTATAAATCTTTGAAAAATACTAAAGCAGTTAAATTTAAGGAAAACCTTTTAAAAGCAAAATAAAAAACCATAACTCAATACAAAATCTATCCCAAAACCTAGGTGTCACCGAGTACATGAGGATATAGTCTAGTACCCCGTCTAAAAATAAAACTGAAACATAAAATGAAAGATAAGGAGGGAGAGTCAAGGTCTACGAACGCCAAACAACTACCTTGATAGTCTCCGAAAAATTCGGACTCCACAACTCAGCAACCGCCGTGACCGGAAGCACCTGGATCTGCACACGAGGTGGAGGGTGTAGTGTGAGTACAACCAACTCAATAAGTAACAAATCTAACCTTTGGACTGAAAGTGGTGACGAACTTAGCAGGTATAGGTCAACATAGAAACAATAGTACAAAAATGTAGACATGCTTTCAAGTTCCTTAAACTTAATACAAGTAAGGTAGGTCAATTCTAAATGATATGATGAATATAACTTCTCTATATCTATATGCCAATGCACATGTTGTATGTGATGCACCACGTGGAAAGCCTCGTGTACTCACGCTCTCAGAATACTCAATCACTCAGTATTTTATATAGCTAATCCAGCCAAGGGAAGATCCACCCCGGATATATATACATCAACTGACAGTCAATCACTCAGTACTGGATAGGGCCAATCCATCCCATGGGGAATATTCATACTCAGGTATAATCGGTTCAGGCAAGATCCATGCCCAGGGAAGATCCATCCCTCAATATAAATCAACCGCACTCACTGGGGGTGTGTACAGACTCCGGAGGGGATCCTTTAACCCAAGCGCTATAATAAGCAAGATCCAGCCATAAATCAATCAAACATGCTGCGGTGTGTAGCCCGATCCCATAACTGTCACTCACAATTAGGCCCTCGGCCTCACTCATTCATCAATCTCTCCAGTCTCTCTCTCTCTCTCTCTCTCCCAGGTTCACAATGTTGTGAAACTAGCCCCAAAATGATGATATGATGTATCAATAAATAACAATAGAGAATAAGATATGATACGCAATGAATAAATATGACTGAGTACGAAATTATAATGTAATTAATAAGTCAACAGCAATAAACGACCACTATGGGTCCCAACAGTACCAACATATAGCCTAAACATGATTTCTAACATGATTGGCAGCTCAATTACTTTATCACATGATGAAAACACAGATATCAACAAGATAAATCAGCTATACAACTCCATGGAATTGACCAAGTCACAGTTCTCACGGTGCATGCCCACACTCCTGTCACTTGGCATGTGCGTCACTTCAACACCAATCATATAACACATAATTCAGGGTTTTGAACCCTCAAGACCAAGTTTAGAAGTGTTACTTACATCAATCCAAGCCAATCTCTACTCCAACATACCTTTGCCTCGCGAAACGGCCTCCGAATGCCTCGAATCTATCCACAAACAATGCGATACAATCAACACGGGCTAAAGGAATCAATTTCATAAGAAAATACTAAGTTATTAATCAAAAGTCAAAAGTCGACTCAAAAGCTGTCCCCCGGGCCCACGTCTCGAAATCCGATAAAAGTCACAAAACTTGAAAGCCTATTAAACCACAAGTCCAACCATACAAAATTTACCATAATCTAACACTAAATTGTCACTCAAATCCCTAAATCAAACTCTCCAAATCCCTAGTCTCAAACCCCCAAATATCACCTCGATACCACACAATCTTGGCGGGAAAATCAAAGGTGAAACAAGATTATTGAATAAAATTGAGCACAAGTGACTTACCTCAAGAAACCCCTCGAAAATCCTCTCAAAATCGCCCAATCCCGAGCTTGAAATGTTCAAAATGAAGAAAAATCACGAACCCTTGAATTTAAGGTTTTGTCCATTCCTTTCGCTTATGCGGTTCATTTAGGTGCTTCTGTGGCACCGCTTTTGCGTCCAACCATCCGCATCTGCGGAAGCCACTTAATACCGGCCAACCGCTTCTGCGGTCAAAATCCCTCTTCTGCGGGTGCGCATCTGCGCAAACCATCTGCTTCTGCAGACCAGTGACCCCAAGGCATTTCCGCTTCTGTAATTCTCCACGCGCAGGTGCGAGTCCACACCTGCGGAAATCCTTCCGCATATGCACTCCGCAGTCCCCAACTCAACCTTCACTTCTGCGCTTCCTAGCTCGCACCTACGACCCATGTTCCGCAGGTGTGATTGCACTAGAAGGCTTCAGCTTCAGCAGTCTTCCAAACTCAAAAATTGATCTGTTAGCCATCGAAAATCAACTCGAGGCCCCGGGGACCTCAACCAAGCATACCAACCAGTCCTAAAATACTATACGAACTTAGTCGTGCCCTCAAATCACCTCAAACAACATCAAAAACATGAATTGCGCCCCAATTCAAGCCTATTGAAACTAAGAAAATTCTAACTTCTTCAAACGACGTCGAAACCTATCAAATCACGTCCGATTGGCAGCAAATTTTCCACACAAGTCACAAATGACACCACAGACCTACTCCAACTCTCAGAATCCCATTCCGAGTCCGGTAACCACAAAGTCCACTCTCGAGCAAACTTCTAAATTTTCCAACTTTTGCTATTTCAAGCCTCATTCAACTACGGACCTCGAAATCACTATCCGGACACGTGCCTAAGTCCAAAATCACCCAACGGGGCTAAGAGAACCATCAAAACTCCATTCCGGAGTCGTTTACACATAAGTCCACATCCTGTCAACCATTTTAACTTAAACTTTCAACCTTGAGACTAAGTGTCTCAATTTATTCTGGAATCTCTCCGGACCCGAACCGACTATCCCAACAAGCCACATAACCGCTATAAAGCACAAAATGAGCAGTAAATGGGGGATTGGGGCTACAACTCTCAAAATGACTGACCGGGTCGTTACATCCTCCCCCTCTTAAACAAACGTTCGTCCTCGAACGGGTCTAGAAACATACCTGGAATCTCAAATAGGTTTTGACATCTGCTTTGCATCTCCCACTCGGTCTCCCAAGTAGCCTCTTCAACTGGCTGACCTCTCCATTGCATCTTCACTGAAGCTATATCCTTTGACTACAACTTTCGAATCTGCCGACCCAAGATGAAATCACTATCTAGTTGAACCATGCTGAAATCCGAAACATGACACGGATCACCGACATACTTCCGGAGCATAAAAACATGAAATACTAGATGCCCACTCGACAAACTAGGTGGACAGGCAAGCTTGTAAGCCACCTCTCCAATCCTTTAGGGCACCTCAAATGACCCAATATACCGAGGGCTCAACTTGCCCTTCTTCTCGAACCTCATAACACCCTTCATGGGTGAAACCTTGAGCAGTACCTTCTCCCCAACCATGTAAGCAACATCACGAACCTTCCGATCGGAGTAACTCTTCTGCCATGACTGCACTGTGCGAAACCGATCCTGAATCAATTTAACCTTATCCAAAGCATCTGAACCAAGTCAGTGCCCAATAGCCTAGCCTCACCTGACTCACACCAAGCCACCGTAGATCGACACTGTTTCCCATACAAAGCCTCATACGGAGCCATATGAATGCTCAACTAGTAGCTATTGTTGTAGGCAAACTCTGCGAGGGGCAGAAACGGATCCCACGGACCCCCAAAATCGATGACACAAGCGCGTAGCATATCCTCTACTATCTAAATAGTGAGCTCGGACTATCCGTCCATCTGAGGGTGAAATGTTGTACTCAACTCAACCTGAGTGCCCAACTCTCGCTAGACGGCTCTCCAAAATTGTGATGTAAACTGCGTGCCCTGATCTGAAATGATGTACACTGGCACACCGTGAAGGCGAACAATCTCGCGAATGTAAATCTCAGCCAACTGCTCCGAAGAATAAGTAGTACCCACTGGAATGAAGTGCGCGAACTTGGTCAACCGATCCACAGTCACCCTAATAGCATCAGACTTCCTCGAAGTCCATGGGAGCCCAACTACAAAATCCATGGTGATCAGCTCCCATTTCCACTCTGGAATCTCTAGCCTCTGAAGCAATGCACCACGTCTCTGGTGCTCATATTTTACCTGCTGACAGTTAAGGCACCGTGCTACAAACCCCATTATATTCTTCTTCATACTCCTCAACCAATAGTGCTGCCTCAAGTCCTGGTACATCTTTGCGGCACCCAGATGAATGGAATACCATGAACTATGGGCCTCCTCAAGAATCAACTCACGTAACCCATCTTCATTGGGCACACATATCCGACCCTGCATCCTCAACACCCCATCATCCCCAATAGTAACATCTTTGGCATCACCGTGCTGAACCTTGTCCTTGAGGACAAGCAAATAAGGATCATCGTACTGGCTCTCTCTGATGCGATTATATAAGGAAGATCGAGAAACCACACAAGCCAAAACCCGACTGGCTCCAAAACATCTAATCTCATGAACTGGTTGGCTAAGGCCTGAACATCAATTGCAAGTGGTCTTTCACTAACAGGAATGAATGCAAGACAACCCATACTCACTGCCTTCCTACTCAAGGCATCGGCCACCACATTGGCCTTTCCGGGATGATATAGAATAGTAATATCATAGTCCTTTAGCAGCTCCAACCATCTCCGTTGCCTCAAATTTAGATCCTTTTGTTTGAACAAGTGCTGGAGACTCCGATGATCTGTAAATACCTCATAAGACACACTATAGAGATAGTGCCTCCAAATCTTCAAAGTGTGCACGATGGCAGCCAACTCCAAATCATGAACATGGTAATTCTTCTCATGGGGCTTCAATTGGCGCGAAGCATAAACAATCATTCTACCTCTTGCATCAAGACAAACCCAATACCAATCTGATAAGCATCACAATACACTGTATTATAGCCAGAAGTTAAGGGTAGAACTATAACTGGAGCCGTGGTCAAGGCAGTCTTGAGCGTCTGAAAGCTCTCCTCATACTCATCCGACCACCTGAAAGTAGCACCCTTTTAGGTCAATTTGGTCAAGGGCAATGCAATATACGAGAACCCCTCCACGAAGCGGCGATAATAACCGGCCAAGCCGAGAAAACTCTGAATCTCCGTAGCTGAGGACGGACTAGGACAACACTGAACCGCCTAAATCTTCTTTGGATAAACCTGAATCCCCTCACTGGACACCACGTGCCCCAAGAACGCCACTGAACTAAGCCAAAACTCACATTTGGAGAACTTGGCATACAACTTCTCCTCCGTTAACCGCTGCAACACAATCCTCAAATGTTGGGCATGCACATCCTGGCTATGAGAGTACACCAAGATATCATCAATGAATACTATGACAAACGAGTCGAGATAAGGCTGAAATACATTGTTCATCAGATGCATGAATGCTACTGGGGCGTTGGTCCGCCAAAAGACGTCATGTGAAACTCATAATGACTGTAACGGATCCTAAATGTTGTGTTTAGAATATCCGAGTCCCGAATCTTCAACTAGTGATACACATACCTCAAATCAATCTTAGAGAACACTCTCGCTCCTTAAAGTTGGTCAAATAGATCATCAATGCGCGGCAAAGGATACTTGTTCTTGTTTATATCTTTGTTCAACTGCCTATAGTCGATGCACATGTGCATAATACCATCCTTAGTTTTCACAAAGAGATTTGACGCACCCCAAGGCGACACACTAGGCATAATAAACCCATTATCAAGAAGTTCCTGAAGCTGCTCTTTCAATTCCATCCACTCAGCTGGTGCCATACGATACGGAGAAATAGAAATGGGTTGAGTTCCCAGCACCAAGTCAATACCAAAGTCAATATCCCTATCGGACGACATTCCCGGCAGGTCTATAGGAAACACATCCAGAAAATCTCGAACAGAATCAATAGTAGGGGTATCAACACCAACATCTCTCATAAAGGCCAAATAAGACAGACATCCCTTTCCAACCATCCGTTGGGCCTTCAAATATGAAATCACTTTGCTGAGAACATAATCTAGAGAAACTCTCTACTCGATCCTTGGTAACCCCGGCATCGCCAATGTCACAGTCTTTGCGTGAAAATTCAAAATAGCATGACATGGAGACAACCAATCCATACCTAAGATCACGTCAAAATCAACTATACTAAGCAATAAGAGATCAATTCTAGTCTCTAATCCCCCAATAGTCACTACCACGACTGGTATACACGGTCCACAACAATAGTATTGCCCACCGGTGTAGATACATGAACAAGCAAAACTAAGGACTCACGAGGCATATCCAGATAACGGGAAAAATACGATTATACATACGAATAAGTGGAACCAGGGTCAATAATACAAAGGTATCTCTGTGGCATACTGAGACAATACATGTGATCACTGTGTCTAAAGCAATGGCATCTGGTCTAGCAGGAAGAGCATAGAATCGGGCCTGGCCGCCACCTGATCGGCCTCCCCCTATAGGGCGACCCCTAGCTGCCTGAGCCCCACCCCGAGCTGGGTAGGTGGGTGGTGAAGTAATTGGTGCTAAAGTCGTAGTCTGACTCTTCTGCTGAGCTGGACCTCCCAAAAGGCGGGGACAATGTCTCTATATGTGACCCAAATCTCCACACTCAAAACAACTGCTCCCTGCAAATGGCAATGAGTACTGAGGCAGACCCCGAGAACTAGAATAACTATCAGAAGGACCTTGTACAACTGAACCCTGAACTGATGGTGCACGAGACAAATTTTGAGCTGGACGGGGTACTGAGAGATGAGTGACCCTAATGAGCAATGTAAGAACCATGATTGGATGATGCACCATGGTGAATTGGACGAGCTGTCTGGGTATGCCTATAAGGACGTCCCCTACTGTGGTAGAACTGACCCCCAAGAAAGAACACCGCTGAAACCATCCAAACTACGAGGCCTCTTGGCCTCTCTCTCTTTACGCTCCTAACTGCGCACCATCTCTATTTGCCAAGTAATATCGACCACCTCATCGAAAGTAGCACCAGATACCGTCTCCTTAGTCATAAGCAATCGCAACTAATATGTGAGGCCATCAATTAACCTCCTAATCCTCTCCATATCCGTGGGAACCAACCAAACTGCGTGACGAGCCAACTTAGAAAACCTCATCTCGTACTGGGTCACAGACATGCCCTCCTAACGTAACTGCTCAAACTATATATGCAGCTCCTCTCTATGAGAATGTGGCACGAACTTCTCCAAGAAGAGAACAAAAAACTCATGCCATGAAAGTGGTGCTGCACCGACCGGTCTGCGCCTCTCATAAGCCTCACACCATCTAAAGGCAGCCCTAGTAAACTGAAAATTAGTGAACGAGACCCCACTGGTCTCCATAATACCGCCGTGCAAAGAATCCGTTGGCACCTGTCCAAGAAATCCTGGGAATTCTCTGACTCTTCCCCACTGAAAGATGGAGGCTGGAGCCTTTCAAACCTCTCTAGTCTCATTTGCTCATCATCAATCATAACAGGACCCACCTGGGCCTAGGCAGCTGCAACCGGCTAGGCTGGTGGTATCCCTGGTGTCTAAAGTTCCTACATCACGTACTCTAGAGTACGGGCAGTAAGAGTATGAGTGCCTTCCCCAGCCTGAGAAGTGGCTGCTGCAGCCGGAACTGAGACCGCATGAGCAAGGCTGGTGCACATGGTCAACATCTGAGCCAAAGCCTCCTGAAGGCCTGGAATCACAATGGGCGCAGCTGGTTCCTGAGCTGGCCCCACTGGCTCAACTATATCTGGAACCTGCTCCTGAGCTGGAGTGACTGGTGGATCTGTAAGTGCCACTCTAGCTGATGTAGGAGTTGCACCTCTACCCCTACCGCGGCCCCTACCGCAACCTCGGCCTCACATGGTCCTAGCCGATGGTACTGGTAGATGTCCACCCTGTCCGGTAGCACATGTCCTCCCCATCTGCGAGAGAATAGAATAACAATACTTTAGTTACCAGAATCAACAAATCCGCACGACAAAAATACAAGAATGTGATGTTTTCTAAGGGTTCCACAGCCTCTCGAAGATAAGTACAGATGTCTCTGTACCGATCCGCAAGACTCTACTAAACCTGGTCATGCCTCGTGAGACCTATGTAACCTAGGCTCTGATACCAACATGTCACGACCCGAAACCAACCCGTTGTGATGGAGCATATCATAGAACTAGGCAAGCCAACTATTCAACAATTTTCAACACTCTAAAGCTTTGCAAAATACAGAAGAGGTTAAATTTAAGGAAAACCTTTTAAAAGAAAATTAAGAAATAATAACTCAATACAAAATCTCTCCCAAAACCAGGGCGACACCGAGTACATAAGCATCAACATGAGGATATAGTCTAGTACCCCATCTAAAAATAAAACTAAAACACAAAATTAAAGATAAGGAGGGAGAATCAAGGTTTGCGAATGCCACGCAGCTACCTCGATAGTCTCCGAAAAATTCGGACTCCATAACTCAGCAACCGCCGTTACCGGAAGCACCTGGATCTGCACACGAGGTGCAGGGTGTAGCGTGAGTTCAACCAACTCAATAAATAACAAATCTAACCTTTGGATTGAAAGTAGTTATGAATCCAGCATGTACGGTTCAATATAGAAATAACAGTATAGAAATATAGACATTCTTTCAAGTTCCACAGTTAAACTCAATACAACTAAGGTAGGTCAATTCTGAATGATATGAGGAATATAACTTCTCTACATCTACATGCCAATGCACATGTTGTATGTGATGCACCACGCTGAAAGCCTCGTATACTCACGCTCTCAGAATACTCAATCACTCAGTACTGTATATGGCTAATCCAGCCCAGGGAAGATCCATCCCGGATATATATACATCAACTGATAGTCAGTCACTCAGTACTGGATAGGGACAATCCAGCCCACGGGGAAGATCCATCCCAGGTATAAATGGTTCGGGCAAGATCCACCCCTCAATATAAATCAACCACCCTCACGGGGGTGTGTACAGACTCTAGAGGGGCTCCTTCAGTTCAAGCGCTATAATAAGCCAGATCCAGGCATAATTCAATAAAACATGTTGCGGCGTGCAACCCGATCCCATAACTGTCACTCACAATCAGGCCCTCGACCTCACTTAGTCATCAATCTCTCTAGTCTCTCTTTCTCGAGCTCACAGTGTCGTGAAACTAGTCCAAAAATGATGATATGATGTATTAATAAATAGCAACAGAGACTGAGATATGATATACAATGAATAAATATGACTGAGTATGAAATTTCAATGTAATTAATAAGTCAACATCAAGAAAAGACCACTATGGGTCCCAACAGTACCAACATATAGCCTAAACATGATTTCTAACATGATTGGCAGCTCAATTACTCTATCACATGATGAAAACACGGATATCAACAAGATAAATCAGCTATACAACTCCATGGAATCGATCAAGTCACAGTTCTCACGGTGTACGCTGCATGCCCGTCACTTTTCATGTGGTTCGCTTCAACACCAATCATATAACACATAATTTGGGGTTTCCAACCCTTAAGACCAAGTTTAGAAGTGTTACTTACCTCTATCCGAGCAAATCTCTACTCCATCATCTCTTTGCCTTGCGAAACGGCCTCCGAATGCCTCGAATCTAGCCACAAACAATGTGATACAATCAATACGGGCTAAAGGAATCAATTTCATAAGAAAATACTAAGTTATTAATCAAAACTCAAAAGTCGACTCAAAAGCCGGCTCCCAAGCCCACGTCTCAAAAATCATATAAAAGTCACAAAATCCAAAAACCCATTTAACCACGAGTTCAACCATACCAAATTTACCATAATTCGACACCAAATCGTCACTCAAATCCCCATATCAAACTCTGCAAATCCCTAGCCTCAACCCCCTAAATTTCACCTCAAAACCACACAATCTAGGTGGGAAAATGAATGGGGAAACAAGATTATTGAATAAAAATGAGCACAAGTGACTTACCTCAAGAAACCCCTCGAAGTTCCTCTCAAAATCGCCCTATCCCGAGCTTGAAATTTTCAAAAAGAAGAAAAATCGTGAACCCTTAAATTTAAGGTTTTGTCCAGCCTTTTCGCTTCTGCGGTTCATTTAGTCGTTTATGCGGCACCGCTTTTGCGGTCAACCATCTGCATCTGCGGAAGCCATGGCCAACCGCTTCTGCAGCCAAAATCCTGCTTCTGCGAGTACGCATCTACGCAAACCATCCGCTTCTGCGGACTAGTGACCCCAAGCCATTTCCGCATCCTCCACGCGCAGGTGCGAGTCAGCACCTACGGAAATTCTTCTGCATCTGCGCTCCACAGTCCCCAACTCAACCTCTTCTTCTGCGCTTCCCAGCTCGCTCTTGCGACCAATGTTCTGCCGGTGCGATTGCACCAAAAGGCTTCAGCTTTAGCAGTCTTCCAAACTCAAAAATCGACCCGTTAACTATCTGAAATCAACCCGAGGCCCTTGGGACCTCAACCAAGCATACCAACTAGTCCTAAAATACGATACGGACATATTAGAGCCCTCAAATAACCTCAAACAACATCAAAAACATGAATCGCATCCCAATTCAAGCCTATTGAAACAAAGGAAATTCCAACTTCTTCAAACGACGCCGAAACTTATCAAATCACGTCCGATTGACCCCAAATTTTGCACATAAGACACAAATGACACCACGGACCTACTCCAACCCTCGAAATCCCATTTCGAGCCAAGTAACCACAAAGTCCGCTCTCGGTCAAACTTCTAAATTTCCAGCTTTTGCCATTTCAAGCCTATTTCAACTACGGGCCTCAAAATCACTATCCGGACATGCAAACTCGCACCTGCGGAAATCCTTCTGCATCTGCGCTCTACAGTGCCCAGCTCAACCTCCGCTTCTGCTCTTCCCAGATCGCACCTATGACCCATGTTCCGCAGGTGCGATTGCACTAGAAGGCTTCAGCTTCAGCATTCTTCCAAACTCAAAAATCGATCTGTTAACCATCTGAAATCAACCCGAGGCCCCTGGGACCCCAACCAAGCATACCAACCATACCTAAAACACGATACGAACTTATTTGAGCCCTCAAATCACCTCAATCAACATCTAAAACAAGAATCGCACCCCAATTCAAGCCTATTGAAACTAAGAAAATTCTAACTTCTTCGAATGATGCTAAAACCTATCAAATCATGTCCGATTGACCCCAAATTTTGCACACAAGCCACAAATGACACCACGGACCTACTCCAACTCTCGAAATCCCATTTCGAGCCCGATAACCACAAAGTCCGCTTTCGGTCAAAGTTTTAAATTTTCAGCTTTTTCCATTTCAAGCCTAATTCAACTACGAGCCTCAGAATCACTATCCGGACATGCAGACTCGCACATGCGAAAATCCTTCCGCATCTGCACTCCACAGTCCCCACCTCAACCTCCGCTTCTACGCTTCCTAGCTCTCACCTGTGACACATGTTCTGCAGGTGCGATTGCACCAGAAGCCTTCAGCTTCAGTAGTCTTCCAAACTCAAAAAGCGATCCGTTAACCATCTGAAATCAACCTGAGGCCCCCGGGACCTCAACCAAGCACACCAACCAGTCCTAAAATACTATATGAACTTAGTAAAGCCCTCAAATCACCTCAAACAACATCAAAAACATGAATCGCGCCCCAATTCAAGTCTATTGAAACTAAGGAAATTTTAACTTCTTCAAACGAAGTCGAAACCTATCAAATCACGTCCGATTGACCCCAAATTTTTCACACAAGTCATAAATGACACCACAGTCCTACTCCAACTCTTAGAATCACATTCTGAGTCCGATAACCACAAAGTCCACTCTCGATCAAACTTCTAAATTTTCCAACTTTCGCTATTTCAAGGCTAATCAAACTACGGACCTCGAAATCACTATCCGGATACGCACCTAAGTCCAAAATTACCCAACGGGGCTAACAGAACCATCAAAACTTTATTTCGGAGTCGTTTACACATAAGTCCAGATTCTGTCAACCATTTTAACCTAAACTTTCAACCTTGGGATTATGTGTCTTAATTCATTTCAGAATCTCTCCAGACCCGAACCGACTATCCCAGTAAGTCACATAACATCTATAAAGCACAAAATTAGTAGTAAATGGGGGAACGAGGCTACAACTCTCGAAACGACTGACTGGGTCGTTACAATGACTAAGTATATAATTACAATTAAAGTAGATAACTCAAAGCAACATAAATGACCTCATTATGTCTCAACCGAATAAGCATATAGACTAAACATGATTTCTAACATAAATCACAACTCAATTACTCTAACAAGTAGGGATTACACAGATAGAACAAGACTTGATAACAACACAGTACAAAAGAATCAACCGGATCATGATTACTACGGTGCTTGCCCAGACGCCCGTCACCTGGCATGTGCATCACCCCAACACATCACAAATAACATGGTTTCCAAGGATAAATACCTTTAATTCCAAGTTTAGAAATATTACTTACCTCAAAGTGCGAAACTCAATGCTCCAATAAACCCATGCCACATGAATCGGCCTCCGAGTGACTCGAATCTAGCCAATGAAATTTAATTCCATCAATAATAGCTATAGGAAACAATTCCAAAAGATAAAGCTAAGGTCTTTAACCAAAATCAAAAAGTCAACCCTGGGATCACATTTCAGAGCCCGACAAAATTAACAAATTCCGAACACTCATTCAATAACGAGTCCAACCATACAAAAATCATCGAATTCCAACCTTAAATCGACCCTAAAATCCCCAAATCGCATCCTCCAATACATAGTCCAAAAATCCCCAAATTGTACCTCAAACACACATAATCTAGGCATAAACATCAACGGGTAAACAATAATTATCAATAAAAGTGATGAATCTTCACTTACCTCTTCAATTGTAGCCAAAACCCTCTAAACAATCGCCCCGAGCTGAGCTCTACAAGTCTAAAAATGAGAGAAAATACGAAACCCTTCGAATATATGACAATGCGAGGTATTTCGCACCTGCGCTCCTCATTCCGCTTTTGCAGTCAAAATTGCACGCTTCCCACTTAAATTCCATCCCACCGCATCTGCGGTCATAAGCCCGCACCTACGGGACTGCACTTGCGGAACTTCTCTACTTCTGCGACTCATGCACACCAATCGCCTTCCGCTTCTGCGGACCTTCCCTCTCACCTGCGGACACGCAGATGCAGCATATTCCTCACACATGCAACCCACCACCAGCCCATCCAAACACGCACCTGCAATCTAACGGCCGCTCCTGCGGTGTCGTACCTATAGAATATCCCTGTAGGTGCGATTGCACCAGAATTGTAGCATCAATATTTTTCCCTAAGTTCAATTTTCAATCCGATTTCAATCTGAATCATATCGAGGCCCCCGGGACCCTATCCAAACATACCGACACGTTCTAAAACATGATACGAACCTAGTCGAAGCCTCAAATTACTTCAAACAACATAAAAATCATGAATCGCACGCCAATTCAAGCCTAATGAAACTAATGAACTTCCAACTTCTAAAACCAATGTCGAACCATATCAAACCAACTCCGATTGATCTCATATTTTGCACACGAGTCATAAATGACACAACAGACCTATTCCAACTCCTGGAATGAAAATCTGAACATGATATAAAAAATTCAACTCTCGGTCAAACCTCTCAACCGTCCAACCCTTCAATTTTTCAACTTTCGCCAATTCAAGCCAAAACGACCTACGGACCCCCAAGTCAATATCCGGACATACTCCTAAGTCCAAAATCACTATATGAAGCTATCAGAACCATCAAAACTCTATTTCAGAGTCGTCTACACAAAAGTTAAACTCCGATCAACTCTTTTAACTTAAGTTTCCAACCTTGGGACTAAGGCCTCATTTGTTTGCACTTAATGGAGGTCTGAATCTTAATCATTCAAATATCATATATTAAGTGCATGTTTTTTTAAATTTGAATCTTAATTATTCAGATCTCAATTATTAAGTGTGTTTGTTTTTTATTTTTTCAGCTACTTAATGGGTCTGAATATGTCTTATTGATTAAGATTTATAACAGATACTTAATTTCATTAAGTTGCTATTATCCACATTCACTACTAACCGCTGCCACCATCCACCATTATCAGCTACCACCATGCGCCACACTCAACCACTACCACTAACTACCACCAAACTCAAACACTATCACTGACTACCACCATCCTCAATCATAGCCGCCACTGCATTATCGACTATCATCCCCTCCAACCCCTCTATTATCGACTGCCACTACCCACTACCACCCATCATTATCAACTACTGCCACCATCATCATCCTCAACCACATCCAACCACCCAACCACCTCAACTCCCACCATCATCGACCATAGGCACCATTGTCCATCATTATAAACTACCACCACCTTCCTCAACCATACCTACCACTACCAATCACGACTAGCTACTACCTAGAACCACCATCATCAAATCAAAACCACCACCAACCACCACCCCCAGTCGGCAACCATAAGCACCACCGCCAACCATCATCACCACAAACTACCATATTATTTTTAATAAAATATGTTAATAAAATATTAAATTAATTAGTATTTTATGCAAATTTTATATTTATTAATTTCAAAGTATGAATAAATTTATACATTCAAATGTTAAAAAAACAACAGTCTTAATTATTTAGTATTCAGATATTAATACACATCTTAAATATTCAGATGTGTATTCAAATTCAGATATTTTAATCTTAATACATATTTTAATATTCAGATGTGCATTAAGATTTAGGCGACTTAATCTTTTAAAACACAAATGAGGCCTAAGTGTCCCAATTTACTCCAAAACATCCCCGCAATCAAACCAACCACCCTAGCAAGTCACATAACCCCAAATGAGTATTGAAGAAGCAATAAATGGGGGAACAGGGCTACAATACACAAAACGACCGGCCGGGTCATTACACAACTAAAAATATTAAAATAGCCTCGGGTCACTCGGGACCCCAATCAAATATGCTTACAAGTCCAACATCATCATACGAATTTACCAAAATCGTCAAAATACCAATCCGATTTAATTTTTACCAAACTAACATCATCATTTTTTACCGTGGTCAACTCTAATAACTTTAAAGTTCAAAAATCAAGATTTCTATGTAAAAACACATACAAAATTTTGGGAAATCGAAAAGAATCATGTGCACAAGTCATAAATCACCAAATGACACTATTCAAGGTCTCAAGTAATGAAACAGAAAGCTAGAACTTAAACGACCTATCAGGTCGTTACATCTCTAACTCCAAAAGCAACGTTCGTCCTCAAACGGACATAGAAATGTACCTGAACTGACAAAAAGATGCAGATATCTACTCCTTATATTGGACTCGGACCCCCCAAGTAGCCTCCTTAGACGGCTGCCCTTTCCAAAGCACTTTCACAGAAGAAATATCATTAGATCTTATCTTTCAAACCTGCCGATCTGCAATAATTACCGACTCTTCTTCATAAGTCAAATTATCATAAAGCTGCACCGTATTAAAGTTCAGAACATGCGACTTATCTTTATGAGATTTCTGAAGCATCAAAACATGAAATACAAAATGTACCCCTGCTAGGCTGAGATGCAATACAAGCCTATAAGCAATCTCTCCAACTCTCTTTAATATCTCAAACGGGACAATAAACCTCAGGCTTAACTTGTTCTTCTTCTCAAATCTCATTACACCCTTCATAGGCAAAACTTTCAAAAATACATGCTTTCCCTCCATAAAAGCCATATCACGGACTTTCTTGTTCATATAATTCTTTTGCCTATTCTGTGTTGTCTGAAGACAATCTTGAATCAACTTTACTTTCTCCAAGGCATCACGAACCAAATTCTTACCCAACATCTTAGCCTCACCAGGCTAGAACCAACCAATAGGAGAATGGCACTACCTACCATAAAAAGTCTTATACAACTCCATTTGAATGCAGACTGATAGTTGTTATTGTAGGTGAACTTCACCAGTAGTAGGAACTAATCCCAATAGCCTCTAAAATAAATAACACATGTCCTCAAACATATACTTAAGGATCTAGATAGTCCCCATGGACTGGCCATCTGTCTGTAGGTGAAATACAGTGTCAGCTCTACCTGTGTGCCAAACTCTCGCTGAACAAATCTCCAAAAGTGCAATGTGAACTGAGTACCGTAGTTCGAAATAATAGAAATGGCACAATGTGAAAATGAATAATCTCTCTGATGTACATTTGAGCGAACTTCTGAAGTGTAATAAGTCATCACTAGATGAAATGCGTAGATTTGGTCAGTCTATCCACAATGACCAAAATAACATCAAACTTACTCAAAGTACATGGTAATCCCACCACAAAGTCCATAATAATGCGCTCCCACTTTCACTCTTTGGCATAACCATCCTATGAGTAAAACCATCTAGTTTTTGATATTCATACTTCACCTGTTGGCAATTCAAACATCGCAAAGAATGCCCAATAATGTCCTTCTTCATCCTCTACCACTAATAACGCTGCTTCAAGTCACGATATATCTTTGTGACACCTGGATGAATAGACTACCTTCACCTATGTGCCTTCTTAAGAATCAACTCTCTCAAACCATCAATATTCAAAACACTGATTCGACCCTGAAGCTGCATCATACCGTCATCTCCAATCACAACCTTCTTTGTGCCACCTCGCTGTACTGTGTCTTTCAACACCAGAAAATAAGTATCTTTAAACTGACAAGCCTTGATGCGCTACAACAAAGACGACTATGCCACAACACAAGCAAGAACCCTACTAGGTCTAGAAATATCCAATCTCACAAATTTGTTAGCTAAGGCTTGAATATCCAACGATAATGGCCTCTCCTATGTTGGAATAAATGCCAAACTACCCATTCTCTCCACCTTTCAACTCAAGGAATCATCTACCACATTTTCCTTCTCACGATGATACAAGATATTGATATCATAGTCCTTCAACAACTCTAACCACATGCGCTGCCTCAAATTCAAATCTTTTGCCTGAACAAGTGTTGGAGACTCTGATGATCAGTGTATATCTCACATGATGCGTTGTAAAAGTAGTGCCTCCCAATCTTGAACGCATGCACAATAGCTGCTAACTCCTAATCAGAAACATGATAATTCTACTCGTGGGTCTTCAACTGACGAGACACAGAGGTAATCACCCTACTATCTTGTATTAAAATTGTACCGATGTGCGAAGCATCATAATACATGATATAAGGTCTCAAACCTGTGGGAAATACTAACACTAGAGCTGTAGTTAAGACAACCTTGAGCTTCTAGTATATCTCCTCGCACCCATCAGACCATCTAAAGGGAGCATCCTTCTGAGCCAACTTGTTTAATAGAGTTGTAATATATGAAAACCTCTCAACAAAGTGGCGATAGTAGCCTGCCAAACACAGGAAACTTCGGATCTCTGTAGTTGAATTAGGTTTATGCCAAATTCTAATGTAACCACCCGACTGGTCATTTTTCTTTCTTGAACTCCATTCCCTTATTTAAGACTTTTTACATGTTCTTTTCCTATTTTATGACTTGCGGGGGTGGTTGGTTTAGTTTTAGAAGTGTTCGATTGAATTCGAAATACTTAGTTCCATAATAGTGACCTAATGTGTCCAAGTTTGACTTAAGTCAACACTTTAAGTAAACGACCTTAGAATCAGAATTTGAAGGTTCCAATAGGTTCTTATGCTGATTTTGGACTTGGGTATATGTTCGGATTGAGTTTCGGGTGCACCAGGAGCATTTCAGCGCTTATTGTTAGAAGTTGGCATATTGAAGGTTTTAGAATTTTCTAAGTTTGACTCAAAGTACAATTTGGTGTTATCGGTTAACGTTTGGCATTCCAAACCTAGGAGTTTGTTTTCAATGTCATTTTGGACTTGTGTGTAAAATTTGGTGTCATTCCGAGTTGTCTAAGTATGATTCGTCGCGTTCGATATTAGTTAGAAGAAGTTTGACATTTAGAAGTTGATTAATTTGATTTTGAGGTATGATTCTTGGTTTTAATAGTATTTTATGCGTTCCAGACTTTGAGTAGGTATGTATTACTCTTACAGGTTTGTTGGTATATTTGGATGGGGTCTCGGGTGGCTCGGGTGGCTCGGGTGAGTTTCAGACCACTTGCAGCAAAGTTAAAGTTGGCAGATTTTTGCTGGTATCTGGTGTGAATCGCGATCACGGAGCGTTGTGTAGGGATGATGAGGATTTGTTCTATGCGATCATGGAGTAGGCATTTCAATCACATAGTATGGCCTTATACTGCTTCGTGCTCGCATAGTTAAGGTCGCGAATAGGATGAGTTAGAGGAGAGGAAAGGGGGGAGGCAGTTGGTCTACGCGATCGTGTAGAGTCTTCTACGGTCATAGAAGAGGAATTTTTGGGGGGTTTTAGTTGAGCCTACACATTGGCGATTGGCTGTTTGCGTTCGCAGTCGGTCTATCCTGGAAGCCTTCGTGTTCACGAGGGCCTTTGTCGCATTCGTGAAGGGGAAGTCTAGGGCAGCAGCATGATTGTGCTTTGCGATATTGATGCTTGATCTGTGATCGCGAAGGGTAACACCTGGGCAGAATGCATGATTTAATACGGAACTTAGGCTTATTTTATCCATTTTTTTCTTGGCTTAGGTGATTTAGGAGCCTTTTCAAGGGATTTTCATCGAGTAGCATAAGGTAAATAATTTCTACCTATTATCAGTTGAATACATGGAATAGGTGTAGATTTTAACATGGAAATTAGTAACTTTTGGGGGTTTTCTTGCATAACCTAGAATTTGGTTAAAATGAGATTTGACCATGAAATTGGTTATGGAATTGAGTATAAATTAAATATTTGAGATCGTAATGCCATGGGTAACATTTATCATCAAATATTTTTGGAATCCGGGCACATGGGCCCGGGGTGGACTTTGTTGACTGTCCGAGTGTGGTTGGGAATTGACTCTATTATTGAGCATATATTGATTTCTTTATATGTCCTTTGACTAGTCTCAGGTTGCTCAGCGTCGATTTGAGGTGACTAGTGAGGTGTGGGAGCCGAGTAGTGGGCTTGGAAGAAAGGTAAGTGGTCTTATCTAATCTTATAAGAGAGAATTATCCCCGTAGGTATTCTATTTAATATATGCTACGTATTATGGGTGCTACGTACGTATGAGGTGATGAGCGTGTGTGCGTAAGCTAGATTTATGTTTGTGTTTGGGTAGACTTAGACCTACATCATGCCTTAACTGTACTACCTGAATTAAACTTTCTTGTTGATTACTTGAAATTAAACTGAGATTTAGACTATAATTCTAGGAGTGTGAGGCGAGCTTTTAAAAGCTCAAAACTGCTTTGACTACAGCCCCAGTGTTAGTGTTGCCTACGGATTCAGGGTCTTACACGGTATATTTTGATGCATCGTACGTTGGCCTTGGTGCGTGTTGATGCAACATGATAGGGTGATTGCCTACGCGTCTCGGCAACTAAAGATTCATGAGAAAAATTATCATGTCCACGACTTAAAATTGGCAGTTATTGTTCATGTCTTGAAGATTTGGAGGCACTACTTGTACAGTGTTCCATGTGAGGTCTATACCGACTACCGGAGTCTCCAACATCTGTTCAAGCAGAAAGATCTTAACTTGCGGCAACAGAGATGGTTAGAGTTGCTTAAAGACTATGATATCACTATTCAGTATCATTCCCAGAAGGCCAATAGGGTGGCCGATGCCTTGAGTCGAAAGGCGGAGAGTATGGTAGTTTGGCAAATTTACCGGCAGTACAGAGGCCACTAGCCGTAGATGTTCAGGCCTTAGCCAATCAGTCTGTTAGATTGGATGTTTCAGAGCCCAGTCGGATTCTTGCTTGCATTCTTTCTCGATCTTATTTTTATGAGCGCATGAACATCAGTATGATGACCCTCATTTGCTTGTCCTTACGGATACAGTATAGCATGGCGATGCCAAGGATGTTTCTATCGGAGATGATGGTATGTTGCTGATGTAGGGCAGTTATGTGTACCCAATGTAGATAGGTTACATGAGCTGATCCTTCTGGAGGCCCATAGTTCACGGTACTCCATTCATCCGGGTGCCGCTAAGATGTATCAATATTTGAGACATCACTATTGGTGAGGATAATGAAAAAGATATATTGGAGTATGTGGCTCGATGCCTAAATTGTCAGCAGTTGAAGTATAAGCATCAGAGGCCAGTAGGTTCGCTTCCGAGACTTGAGATTTCCGAGTGGAAGTGGGAACATGTTATCATGGACTTCGTTGTTGGGCTCCCACGGACTTTGAAAAAATTTGACGTTGTATGGGTGATTGTGGCTACGCTGACCAAGTCATCTCATTCCATTTTAGTGGTGACTACCTATTGTTCAGAGCAACTGCTCAGATTTATATCCACGAGATTGTTCAACTTCATGGCATGCTGGTATCCATTATCTCTGATCGAGGCACGCATTTTACCTCGCAATTCTGGAGAGCCATACATCGTGAGTTAGGCACACAGGCTGAGTTGAGTGCAACATTTCACCCACAGACGGACGGGCAGTCCGAGCGCACCATTCAGATATTAGAGGATATGATTCATGCCTGTGTTATGGATTTTGGGGGTTCTTGGGATCAGTTCTTGCCACTTGTAGAGTTTGCCTACAACAACAGCTACCAATCGAGTATTCAGATGGCTCTTTATAAGGCCCTGTATGGGAGGCGGTACCGTTCTCCAGTTGGTTGGTTTGAGCCGTGTGAGGCTAGGTTGTTGGGCACCGATTTGGTTTGAGATGCCTTGTAGAAAGACAAGTTAATCTAGGATCGGCTTCGTACAACACAGTCTAGGCAGAAGAGTTATGCCGATCAGAGAGTTCGTGGTGTTGCATTCATTGTTAGAGAGAGGGTTTTGCTCTGGATTACACCCATGAAGGATGTGATGAGGTTCGGGAAGAAGGGCAAGTTGAGCCCTAGGTATATTGGTCCTTTTGAGATCCTTGATAAAGCGGGGGAGTTGGCCTACAATCTTGCATCGCCACCTAGCTTATCTGAAATTCACCTGGTGTTCCATGTTTCCATACTCCAGAAGTATCACGGTGATCCTCCAATGTTTTAACTTTCAACTTAGTCTAATTGGATAAGGATTTGACTTATGTTGAGAAGTCGATGGCCACTTGGACTTGCAGGTACGAAAGTTGAGGTCAAAGAACATTGCTTCAGTGAAGGTTCAGTTGAGGGGTCAACCAGTCTAGGAGGCGACTTGGGGGACTGAGCATGATATGTGTAGCCGTTATCCTCATCTTTTCATCACTTCAGGTATGTCTCTATACTCATTCGAAGATGAATGTTTGTTTTAAGAGGGGGAGGATGTAACGACCCAGCCGGTTATTTTGAGTATTTCAGCCCCATTCCCCTATTTATTGCCTCCTCTATGTTAAATTTTATTTATGCGACTTTCTTGGGTGGTTGGGTTGGTTATAGATGAGTTTCGGTGTGAAATGGGACACTTAGTCCCAAGGTTAGAAGCTTAAGTTAAAAGAGTTGATCAGAGTTTGACTTTTGTGTAGACAACTCTGGAATGAAGTTTTTATGATTTTGATAGCTCCGTATGGTGATTTTGGACTTAGGAGTATGTCCGTATATTGATTTGCAGGTCCGTAGGTCGTTTTGGCTTGAATTGGCGAAAGTTGGAAAGTTGAAGGTTTGGATGGTTGAGAAGTTTGACCGAGAGTTGACTTTATTGATATCGGGTCTAGATTTTGGTTTTGGAAGTTGGAATAGGTCCTTCGTGTCATTTATGACTTGTGTACAAAATTTGAGCTCATTCGGGGTTGGTTTGATATGATTCAACGTTAGTTTTAGAAGTTGAATATTCATGGATTCAATAGGTTTGAATTGGGGTGTGATTCGTAGAATTGATGTTGTTTGATGTCATTTTAGGCCCCGAGTGGGTCCGTTATGTGTTTTGGGACTTGATGGTATGTTCAAACGGGGTGCCTGGGGCCCCGGGCATTATTCGGATTGATTCGGGCTCATTTTGGACTTAGAAGGAATTGTTGTTGCAACTGAGTTTCTGGTGTCATTATGCCTGCGGTGGGCTTGATTGCAGGTGCAGCTGGGAGATCACAGAAGTGAAAGAGGCTGTCAAGGGGAAAATTCGCAGGTGTGGACACATGGACGCAGGTGCTCACTCATAGAAGCAGACATTTGTCCGCAGAAGCTGAACCCGGGCGAATCTCGAGGGACTGCAAATGCGGTTAGGCTCCTCATCTGCGAAAGTGCAAGTGCGCTTCTTGTGCCGCAAAAGAGGAATCCAGAGTTTAGTTGAGGCTGCACCTGCGATGGATATTTCCACAAGTGCGTGTTGCAGATGCGACAGTGAATCCGCAGGTGCAGAACACTTGGGCAGAAAAGGGTTAGAGTCGAGGGTTTATTTTATTTTCCACACTTTGAGTTAGAGAGCTCAGTTTTGGACGATTTGGGAGGGGATTTTCAAGGATTGGATCGGGGTAAGTGATTTTGACTCAGATTTGCTTATTATTCATGAATCCATCATTGTTTTTATCATTTATTTATTGTTTTGAATTGGAAAAATTAGGATTTTTGTGAAAACTTCCTAAAATATAAATTGAGAATTTGAAGGTCGATTTTAGGTTGGAATTGGATTATTTTAGTATGGTTGGACTCATTATTGAATGGGTGTTCAAATTTTATAAATTTTGTCGGGTTTTGAGATACGGGCCTGGGTTAACTTTTTGATTTTCTTTAAATATTTCAACTTTATTATCCAGAATAGTTTAATATGGTTTGTATTTATGGTATTAAGTTATTTTGGCTAGATTCGAGCCGTTCAGAGTTGGATTTCCGCGGAAAAGATTTACTATTGGGTTAATTTAGCTTGTTTGAGGTATGTATTTTGACTAACTTTGTGAGGAGGAGGGACTACTCCTTAGGATTTGGGTTGATTATGCTATTTGTATTATGTGAAAGCCATATACGCAAGGTGACGAGTGGGTACATGGGCTATATGTGATATTTGATCGGTTTACGCTATTTAGACTCTTTTAATGCATTTAATTTAATTGTCATAACATGTTATATCTTTCATTGTTAATCTACCCTTACATGTGTTGGCATATCCTTGCATGCTTTATTTGACATTGTTAACACTTGCTCTATCTCTTACTTGTTATTTTACTCTTACATGCTTTAGTTGAAGTTATTGTCTTCTTTAGTGTCTCGTTAATTCTATAATTATTGAATTATCTTACTTGAAGTTATTATTTCATGGAATATCTTCTTGTTGAGTTATTGGTGTTGAAAGTGTAAAAGTCGTTATCACATTGAGGCGAAGTTATTAAAATGTTGAGATATCCTTGTTGTTGAGCTATCTATTTTTACTCCATTATTGTTGAGATTCTTGCACACATTGTGGTTGAGCCATGGGCTATTTGTTATGGAAATATTAGTATTGTTTATTCTTTTGACAAGTTATGGAATATGGGCACTTGTGTTACGAGTTGTTATCATGTTGTGATATTGATGTGTATGCGGCAGTATAAGGATACAGGTTAATATGCATACGGCGACATAAGGTGGGATTTGGGAAAAATATTTTCAAAACTATCTAAATGTAAGGCTCACGTTGCGATATAAGAAAAGATTATGATTGTGATTGTGAAATGATGTTACGAGGCGGTAGTTCGATTGTGATGTTTGTTGTTATCTCCCACTTACCTCACTCGTATTTGTCCGTACTGTTTTCTTGATGTCCTGATTATGAGTTGCTTTCTTGCTACCTTATTTGCTTTAAATTCAGTCGTAACTTACCTTGTTGTATTGGTTTATTGTCACTATTCCCGCGTTTTCATTATTAGGCTATACTATACTAGTTCAGTTTTCTTATCCTAGTACGTTTCTTGACCTGACCTCGTCACTACTCTACCCGAGGTTAAGTTTGATACTTACTAGTACCGTTATGGTGTACTCAAGGTATGCCTACCCTACGTTCGTAGGCTTCGAAGTCAACTTCTGTCCTTATTTTGCTATTGTTTACTTTTTATCTAGATAGTGTTGTACTAAAGATTTTATAGTATATTCATGTAGAGCTTATGACTCAGTTTCACCGATTTTGGGAGATTTGTTATAGGTGTTCTGTTTCGGATTTATTACAAGTTTATCGAATTATCTTATTATCTTAACTGTTAAATTCCCTTGAGTATTCGTGAATGTTAGACTTACTTAGTCTTATAGAAAGTTTGGCCAACCTTCTCCAATCCTGTAAACACCTTTTTTAAAAAATGCTTTTCTTTAAAGTTGACGTGTTTGGCCAAACTTTGAGAAGAAAAAAAAGTGCTTATGAGGAGAAACAGAAACAGTTTTGGAGAAGCAGAAAAAATTGCTTCTCTCCAAAAGTACTTTTGACAAAAATACATTTAAAAGTAGTTTTTAAAAGCTTGGTCAAACACTAATTGCTGCTCAGAAGTGCTTTTCAAATTAATTAGTCAAACACAAATTGTTTCTCACCAAAAGTACTTTTGAGAAAAACACTTTTGAGAAAAAACACTTCTCAAAATAAGCTGATTTTTGCAGGTTAAGCAAACAGGCTATTAAAGACTAGGTGTAATTACGACATCCTCGAGGAAAAATTGGGGTCGTGACATTACGTTTATCATCGTAAGATCTTAATATATTTGTATTATCAAATAGTAAATTCATCGTCCAATGAAAGGTAAAAGAATCAACCAAATGAGAACTTACTAGCGTGAGTTCAAGTATCTGTTAAGCACTTATTGCAAAATTATTTGTGTAGCCTATGCACGTTTTTGGAATTACTTTATTTCCCTATAGTTATTTCAAAGGTAAAGCTTAGGTGTTATAAATATATTATTATGGATGTTCATTTAGTACTCTGTTATAAATAAGTTTCCTTAAGAAGCTTATTTATATGAGATTTTGCTGTAAATATATTTATCTATTTAGTACTCTATTAAAAATAAGTCTCCTGAAGAAGCTTATCGTTTCAGTACCCTGTTATGGATAGACATCACACCCGGTAGAAAATTATCTATATCTAGTACAATGAGCTTATTCTTTCGATATCCCGTTATGAATAAATATTACCCCTGGTAAAGGATTATCCATATCTGGTATAATGAGCTTATCCTTTTGGTACCCCGTTATGAATAAATATTATCCCCGGTAGAAGATTATCCATATCTGGTATAATGAGCTTATCCTTTTGGTACCCTATTATGGATAAACATTACCCCTGGTAGAAGATTATCTATATCTGGTATAATGAGCTTATCCTTTCGGTACCCCGTTATGGATAAACATTACCCTCGGTAAAAGATTATCTGTATCTGGTACAGTAGCAACTTACACAGCAACTTGCAGAAGTAGCTTACACAGTAGCTTGCTTTCTTCTATAAATAGAGGAAATTTCAGTTCATTATGTACATAAGTTTGAAGTTTGAATAATATATCAGTTTCTCCTTATACTTGTCTTTACCTTACGGTCTTTATTTTATAACACGTGATCAGCACGAGACTCTGCCATCTCGAGCATATACTTTGAAAGTATGAGAGGTACAAACTTTCTTTTTCTAAATAATGTCAAATCTTTCTAAACTTGAGTTTGTAGCCCTGGATATATCGGAAAAAAGTTACATGTCTTTGGTGCTTGATGCTGAAATTCATCTTGATACGATGGGTCTGGCAGATACCATCATGGACAAAAATCCAGCATCAAACCAAGAACGTGCCAAAGCAATGATATTCCTACGCCATCACCTTGATGAAGGCTTGAAAATGAAATATCTCACTATTAAAGATCCAGTCATACTGTGGAATAATTTGAAAGATAGATATGACCACCTGAAGATGGTCGTTCTTCCACAGGCACGTTATGATTGGACTCATCTAAGGCTACAAGATTTTAAATCTATCAGTGAATATAATTCTGCTATGCTTAGAATTATTTTTTAATTGAAACTATGTGGTGATAATATTACTGACCATAACATGTTGGAGAAAACTTTCACCACTTTTCATGCCTCGAATATGCTCCTACAACAGCAATATTAAGAGATGGGATTAAAAAGTATTCTGAACTTATCTCACATCTTTTTATAGCCGAGCAACATAATGGGATATTAATGAAAAATCATGAAAGCCGACCTACTGGTTCTTTTCCATTCCCTGAAGTGAATGAGACGAACTTCCACCAAGCTAAGCGTGGAAGAGCAAATGGACCCAGTCGTGGTCATGGCCGTGGTCAGGGAAGAAACGCTAATCATGGTAATAATAATACACCAAAGAACCCTCCTCACCACCAACAGTGAAAAAGGAAGGAACAAAAGTATAAAGCGGTGCAAGCAGCAAAGGCAGAAAATGCATGATATAGATGTGGAGGTAAAGGGCACTGGTCACGTACATGTCGTACGCCAAATCACCTGGTTGAACTGTATTAATCCTCCCTGAAGGAGATAGAGAAAAATGCTGAAGCAAATTTTATTTCTCAAGATAATTTAGACTTCATGCATTTGGATGTAGCTGATTACTTTGCACTCCCGGAAGGAGAAACAAGTCATGTGATCGGTAATGAATCTGTAGAAATATAAATATTTTAATTTTTGTTGTTTATAGTAGATAGTATGGTTATATAATTGTTGTACATAAATAAAAGTTATGCTTTGATAATAATGTTTACTATCATATTTATTTTGTTTATGTCATTTTGAAGAATATGGATAATCCTCAAATTATGTTTGGATCAAAGACCAATCA
>AWOL01S0024247.1:39546-56782 GCA_000715115.1 Nicotiana otophora
AAAATGCATGATATAGATGTGGAGGTAAAGGGCACTGGTCACGTACATGTCGTACGCCAAATCACCTGGTTGAACTGTATTAATCCTCCCTGAAGGAGATAGAGAAAAATGCTGAAGCAAATTTTATTTCTCAAGATAATTTAGACTTCATGCATTTGGATGTAGCTGATTACTTTGCACTCCCGGAAGGAGAAACAAGTCATGTGATCGGTGATGAATCTGTAGAAATATAAATATTTTAATTTTTGTTGTTTATAGTAGATAGTATGGTTATATAATTGTTGTACATAAATAAAAGTTATGCTTTGATAATGATGTTTACTATCATATTTATTTGTTTATATCATTTTGAAGAAATTTTCTCTCATGATACCATAAGTGTCTGAGAGATATTTGGTAGTACAAAAATTTATCAAAAGCTCCTGAAGAGCTAACTGTTTGTCTAGAAGACACATGACACAAGTAGTGCCTGAATAATATTTGATTGTGGACAATAAATTAAAGGTTCCCGAAGAGATTATATGCAAATTTGTCATTCATATTATATGATTGTGGTCAAAACATATGTTGTAATAAACCAAAAATTTACTAATACGAATGGCTATCATACTGAGACTATAAATAATTGGAAGACTGAAAATCTTCATGTTTCCACAAGCATAGGGGGTAAAATAATATGTATGTGAGAACTTACCCGCCTTATTATTCAATTTGTACTACATCATATATCACAGTAAACCAGAAGTTTACTAATGTAAACGTTTATGCCATAGTAAACCAGAAGCTTACTAAGAGATAGTTATAAATATATAATTATGGATGTTCATTTAATAATCTGTTGTAAATAAGCTTCCTGAAGAAGCTTATCTATATGAGATTTCACTGTAAATATATTGATCTATTTAGTACTCTATTGGAAATAAGTCTCCTGAAGAAGCTTATCATTTCAGTACCCCGTTATGGATAAACATCACACCCGGTAGAATATTATCTATATCTGGTATAATGAGTTTTTTCTTTCGATAACCCGTTATGGATAAACATTACCTCGGTAGAAGATTATCCATATCTGGTATAATGAGCTTATCCTTTCGGTACCCCGTTATGAATAAATATTACCCCCAATAGAAGATTATCCATATCTGGTATAACAACCTTATCCTTTAGGTACCTCGTTATTTTATAAAAATTTCTAATATTTAGCACTTACATTCAAGTAAAATTTGATTTCCATAAATTATTTACTTTTTAAATTAATGAGCTTTAATTTACACGTAACTCTAAATTTTGAGAATATTGCTTCTTTGTTAGTATTTGTTTATTTTTTATTTTTGTAACAGTAAGAACGGTTGTTTTCTATAATTTTGGATATCAAAACTAATTTATTTATTTATTATTTTGTCGTGAACTAATATTTAGGAGTTAGGACTAGGTAAATTATGATTCTGCCACTTTAATTAAAAACTGTTTGTCCTTCGATTCAAAAGATACTACTTTTTTTTCTTAGTGTATTTCACTGATTATTATTTTTTCTTTCCAATAATTTATTTCACAAAATATGAGATTACAACTTAGATCTACTTATTCTATTTTCTTCTGAATATGATATGAAGAACGAGGGCAAGTTTATGTTCGGTATTTAAAATGCTGACTAAAATTATATACCAGGTGAAAAAGTAAAAAAAAAATAAATTAAAATATAATGCTTTTTCGGGTGTAACGACCCGGCCGGTCGTTTTGAATATTGTAGCCTCATTCCCTCATTTACTGTTTATTCTAGGCTTAATTGTTGTTATGGGACTTGACAGGGTAGTTGGTTTGGTTTCGGGGATGTTTCGAAATGAATTGGGACACTTAGTCTCAAGATTGGAAGCTTAAGTTGAAAGAGTTGATCGGATATTGACATATGTGTAATGACTCCGGAATGGAGTTTTGACGGTTTCGATTACTCTTTTGGGTGATTTTGGACTTAGGAGTGTGTCCGGATAGTGATTTGGAGGTCCGTAGTTGATTTTGGCTTGAAATGGCAAAAGTTGGAAAATTAGAAGTTTTGGAAATTGAGAAATTTGACCGAGAGTTGACTTTGTGGTTACCAGCTCGGATTTTAGTTCCAGAAGTTGAAATAGGTCTGTTGTGTCACTTGTGTGCAAAATTTGAGGTCAATAGGAGTTGATTTAATAGGTTTCGGCATCGATTGTGGAAGTTGCAATTCATTAGTTTTTGTAGGCTTAAATTGGGGTGCGATTCATATTTTTTATGTTGTTGGATGTCATTTGAGGCCTCGACTAAGATCGTATCATATTTTTAGGACTTGTTGGTATATTTGGTTGAGGTCCCGAGAGCCTCGGGTGGATTTCGGATTGTTAACGGATCGAATTTTGAACTTAAGGCATAGTTGAGCAGTCCTGGACTGGTGTGATCGCACCTGCGAAGGTCATGGTCGCAGGTGCGAGGCCGCAGGTGCATGGATGGCATCGCAGAAGCGGATTTGGGTGAGCTGGGGAAGTTGCGCAGGTATGAGGGGAAATTCGTACCTGCGAGTTCGCAAATGCGGAAGGAGCGTGCTCAAGGTCGGTGTCCAATGTAACTTCGCAGATGCAGAGCTTTGACCGCAAAAGCGGAACCGCAGAAGCGAAAAAGCCTGGCAGTGTATATAATTTAAGGGTTCCAAGATTTTATCATTTTTGGACTTTGCAAGCTCGGATTAAGGCGATCTTTTCGAGGAATTTCTTGAGGTAAGTGACTTTTGATCATTTTTATTCAATAATATTGATGGCCCATTGAATCTCCCACCTAATTTGTATGTTTTTAATGTGGAATTTTGGGAGTTTTGGGCTAGGTATTGGAGAATGCAATTTGGGGATTTGAGTGATGATTTGGTATCGGAATTTGATAAATTTGATATGGTTGGACTCGTGGTTGAATAGACTTTTGAATTTTGTAAATTTTATTGGATTCCGAGGCGTGGGCCCAGAATTTGACTTTTTTATTTTTTATTAAGAACTTGGCATTTTCATGTGGAATTGATTCCTATAGCTTGAATTGATTGTATCGAATTGTTTGTGGCAAGATTCGAGGCGTTTGGAGGCCGATGCGCGAGGCAAGGGCTTGTTGGAGTAGAGATTTGCACGGTCTGAGGTAAGTAACACTTCTAAACTTGGTGTTGAGGGTATGAATCCCTGAAATTACGTGCTATGTGATTGGTATTGAGGTGATGCGCATGCTAGGTGATGGGCGTGTGGGAGTGCACCGTAGTAATTGTGATTCAGTTGATTCCGTGGAACTATGTAGTAATCTAATCTGAATATTATTACTTTACTCTATGTGTTAGAGCATTTGAGTTGTGATTTATATTAGAATTCATGTTTAGGCTATGTGCTGGTGCTATTGGGATTCACAGTGGTCGTTCCTTTCTGTTGAGTTATTTGCTTAATTGCAACTATGTACTCAGTCGCATTCATCATTGCATATCATATCTCGGTCTCTGTTATCATATATTGTCATATCATGTATCATTGATTTAGGATGCTTGAGATGAGTGTTGCGAGCCCGAGGGACTAGTGAGATTGATGACTGAGTGAGGCCGAGGACCTGTTTGTGAGTGATATTGATGGGATGGGGTTACACGCCGCAGCGGGTACTATTGACTCATAATGGGATCGGACTTCACGTTGCAGTAGGTATTATTGATTCATGATGTGATCGGGCTACGCGGCACAGTAGGTTTTATTAGTGCTTGGGTAGGATTCGCCCCTCTGGAGACTGCACACCCTCAGTGAGCACAGTTACTATTGATTCATGATGTGATCGGGCTACGCGGCACAGTAGGTTTTATTAGTGCTTGGGTAGGATTCGCCCCTCTGGAGACTGCACACCCTCAGTGAGCACAGTTACTATTGATTCATGATGGGATCGGGTTGCATGCCGCAGTGGGTATCATACAGTGCTGAGTGATTGAGTGTGATGAGTGAGAATTGAGATAGTCAGGTTGAGTACTCTAAGAGTGTGAGTACATGAGGCTTTCATTGTGTTGCATCACATACAATATGCACATTGGCATGTAGATATAGAGATGTCATATTCGTCATATCATTCAGACATGGTATATTTTATCTGTATTGAGCTTAACTGTTAAACTTGGAAGCATGTCTACATTCCTGCACTGGTACCTGTAGATTATGAGTTTCCCTGAGATATTATTGTCATATTTTCTATCAACTTCTGTACTGTTTAATTCTGTATTTAAACTGTATTGTTCGAGCTCATCACTGCTTTCAGCCCAAATTTTAGACTTGTTACTTATTAAGTTGGTTGTACTCACGCTACACTCTACACTTCGTATGCAGAACCAGGTATTTCTGGACATGGTGGTTGTTGATTTCTGGAGCTTTATCAGTCGGAGATTATCGAGGTAGCTACCATGGCGTCCGCAGATCTTGACTCTCCTCATTTATCTTTTAGCTTTGTTTATATTGTTCTACCTTCCTAGACAATGTTTCATTTGTTAGACCGTGTTATTGTTTTGATGCTCGTGTACTACGTGACACCGAAATCTTTTGGGAAATTAATGTATTGAGTTGTGGCGTTTTCATCTAGGTTTTATGAGATTCTTACTTACTTAAACCTATTTCAGTATATATTGAATTTAAGATGTTGGTATGTGTGAGTTGTCGGTTTTCCTAGTATCATGATAGGCGCCATCACGGGACTTGTGATTTGGGGACGTGACAAGTTGGTATCAGAGCCTAGGTTACATAGGTCTCATGGGTCATGAGTAGGTTTAGTAGAATCTTGCGGATCGGTACGGAGATGTCTGCACTTATCTTCGAGAGGCTGCCGAAACCTTAGAAAAACTTCACATTCTTGTATTCTTATTGTGCGAATTTTGAAAACTAAACTTCTGTTATTCCATTCCTTCATAGATGGTGAAGACACGAGCTACCGGATCGGGCGGACGGCCATCAGTACCACTAGATAGGGCTATAAGAGGTTGCGATAGAGGACGAGGTAGAGCTCGTACAACAGCTAGAGCAACACATGTAGAGCCACCAGTTGCTCCGGCTCACGAGCAGATTCCAGTTGTGGTTGAGCCGGCGGAATCAGCTCAGGCACCAGATGTGCCTATTGTGATTCCAGGCCTTCGGGAGGCTTTGGCCTAGATATTGACTGCTTGCACTAGCCTTGCTCAGGCGGTCTCTGTTCATTCCGCACAAGCCACTTCTCAGGACGGGGGAGGTACTTAGACTCCCGCCGCCCGTACTCTAGAGCAGGTGAGGCAGGGACTCTAGACACCATGGGCATTACCAACCCAGTAGATTGCAGTTGCTCAGGATCAAGTGGGTCCCGTTATGAGTGATGAGGAACAGAAGAGACTAGAGAGATTTGAGAGGCTCAAGCCTTCATCATTCGGTGGGGCTAAGTCAGAGGATGCTCAGGACTTCTTGGATAGGTTCCAGCGTATTCTTCGTACGACGGTCATTCGGGAGACTAGTGGGGTCTCATTTACAACTTTTCAGCTGACTGGAGCAGCCTTCAGATGGTGGAAGGCCTTTGAGAGAAGCAGGCCAGTCGGTGCAACACCACTTTCATGGCATGAGTTCTCCGTTCTCTTCTTGGAGAAGTTTGTGCCACTAACCGGTAAGGAGGCATTGCGTAGGCAGTTTGAGAAGCTACGCCAGGAGGGCATGTGTGTGACCCAGTACAAGTTGAGATTTTCTAAGTTGGCTCATCACGTAGTTTGGTTGGTTCCCACTGAGAGGGAGAATATTAGGAGGTTTATTGATGGCCTCAACTATCAGTTAGGTTTTGTTATGACTTGGGAGAACGCATCAGGTGCTAGGTTCAATGAGGTGGTTGATATTGCTTGGTGGCTAAAGGTTGTCTATAGTTAGGATTGTGAGGATAGGGAGGCCAAGAGGCCTCGTGGTTCGAGTAGTTTTAGCGGTATCTCTTATGGGGGTCAATCCCACTACAGCAGGGGTCTTCCTTATAGGCCCGCTCAGATGGCTCATCTGGTTCATCGTGGTGCATTATCTAGCCATGGTTCATAGAGTTCTCGCCTGGGGCATTCATCTCTTAGTTCACTCCCAGCTCAGAGTTCATCTCGTGCTCCTTCAGTTCAGGGTTCATCTATATTAGGTTCCTCTGGCAATTATTGTGGTTCTCGGGTTCCTCTTTAGTACATTCTGCCATTGTCAAAGAGGGGTTATTTTGAGTGTGGAGAGTTTGGTCATGTGAAGAGGCATTGTCCCCACCTTTCGGGAGGTCCTGTTCAGCAGGGGAGTCAGGATGCGACTTCTGCACCAATTACTTCACCACCCGCCCAGCCAACTCGGGGTGGGGATTAAGCAGCCAGAGGTCGCCCTAGAGGGGGAGGCCGATCAGATGGCAGTCAAGCTCGATTCTATGCTATTCTTGCCAGGCCAGAGGCCGTTTCTTCAGACACAGTGATCACAGGTATTGTTTCAGTACGCCACAGGGATTCTTCTATATTATTTGACCCTAGTTCCACTTATTCGTATGTTTCATCCTATTTTGCTTGTTATTTGGATATGCCCCGTGAGTCCTTAGTTTCGCATGTTCATGTATCTACACCGGTGAGCGATACTATTATTGTGGATCATGTATATCGGTCGTGTGTAGTGACTATTGGGGGATTGGATACTGGAGTTGATTTCTTACTGCTTAGTATGGTTGATTTCGACGTGAGTTTGGGTATGGATTGGTTGTCTCCATGTCATGATATTATAGATTGTCATGCTAAGACCGTGTCGTTGGCGATGCCGGGGTTGCCAAGGATCGAGTGAATAGGTTCTCTAGATTATGTTCCCCGTAGGGTGATTTCTTATCTGAAGGCCCAACGGATGATTGGGAAGGGGTGTCTATAATATTTGGCCTTTGTGAGGGATGTTGGTACTGATACTCCTACTATTGATTCTTTTCTGGTAATACAAGACTTTCCGGATGTGTTTTTTGTAGACCTGTCGGGCATGCCACCCGAAAGGGATATTAATTTTGGTGTTGAATCGGTGCCGGGCACTCAGCCCATTTCCATTCCTCTATATCATATGGCACCAGCAGAGTTGAAGGAGTTGAATGAACAACTTCAAGAGCTTCTTGATAAGGGATTTATTAGGCCTAGTGTATCGTCTTGGGGTGCACCGATTTTGTTTGTGAAGAAGAAGGATGGTACTCTGCCTATGTGCTTTGATTATAGGCAGTTGAACAAAGTTAAAATCAACAACAAGTATTATTTTTCGCGCATTGATGAGTTATTTGACCAGCTTCAGGGAGCGAGGGTGTTCTCTAAGATTGATTTGAGGTCTGGTATCACAGTTGAAGATTCGGGACTCAGATATTCTGAAGACGGCATTCAGGACCCACCATGGTCACTACGAGTTCCTTGTGATGTCTTTTGGGTTGACCAATGCCCCACCAGCATTTATACATTTGATGAGCAGTGTATTTCAGCAATATCTTGATTCATTCATCATAGTATTCATTGATGATATCCTGATGTACTCACGTAGCGAGGAGGAGCATGCATAACATTTGAGGATTGTACTACATAGGTTGAGGAATGAGAAGCTTTATGCCAAGTTCTCCAAGTGTGAGTTTTGGCTCAGTTCGGTGGAGTTCTTAGGGCACGTGGTGTCCAGTGAGGGGATTAAGTTGGATCCAAAGAAGATAGAGTCAGTTCAGAGTTGGCCCAGACCGTCCTCAGCTACTGAGATTCGGAGTTTTCTCACCTTGACTGGATATTACCGTCGCTTTGTAGAGGGTTTCTCGTCCATTGTAGCGTCTTTGACCAAATTGACCCAGAAGGGTGCTCCATTCAGGTGGTCGAATGAGTGTGAAGAGAGCTTTCAGAAGATCAAGACTGCCTTGACCACAGCTCCAGTGCTAGTTTTGCCTTTTGCGTCAGGCTCTTATACCGTGTATTGTGATGCTTCTCGGATCGATATTGGGTGTATCTTCATGCATGAGGGTAGATGATTGCTTATGCTTCACGTCAATTGAAGCCCCATGAGAAGAACTACCATGTTCATGATTTAGAGTTAGCAGCCATAGTTCATGCATTGAAGATTTGGAGGCACTATCTCAACAGTGTGACTTGTGAAGTATTTACGGATCATCTGAGTCTCCAGCTCTTGTTCAAAAAAAGGATCTAAATTTTAGGCAGCGGAGATGGTTGGACCTGCTAAAGAACTATGATATCACTATTTTGTATCATCCTGGGAAGGCCAATGTGGTGGCCGATGCCTTGAGTGGAAAGGAGATGAGTATGGGTAGCCTTGTGTTTATTCCTGTTTGTGAGAGGCCGCTTGCATCAGATGTTTAGGCCTTGGCCAATCAGTTCGTGAGATTAGACATTTCAAAGCTTGTGTGGTTTCTCAGTCTTCCTTTACGAGCATCAGAGGCCGGGCAGATTGCTTCAAAGGCTTGAGATTCTGGAGTAGAAATGGGAGCGTATCACCATGGAATTTGTAGTTGGGCTCCCATGGACTTCGAGGAAGTTTGATGCTATTTGGGTTATTGTGGATCGGTTGACCAAGTCCGCGCATTTCATTCTAGTTAGGACTACTTATTCTTCTAAGCGGTTAGCTGAGATATACATCCGTGAGATTGTTCTCCTTCATGGTGTGCCAGTGTCCATCATTTCATATCAGGCACGCAGCTTACATCGCAGTTTTGGAGAGTAGTACAGCGAGAGTTGGGCACACGGGTTGGGTTGAGTATAGAATTCCACCCTCAAACAAACGGACAGTCCGAGCACACTATTCAGATATTGGAGGATATGCTACGCGCATGTGTCATTAATTTCGGGGGTTCATGGGATCCGTTTCTACCTCTTGCAGAGTTTGCCTACAACAACAGCTACCAATCGAGTATTTAGATGGCTCCGTATGAGGCTTTGTATGGGAGACTGTGTCGGTCTCTGGTGGGATAGTTTGAGCCAGTTGAGGCTAGGTTGTTAGGTACTAACTTGGTTCAGGATGCTTTGGACAAGGTTAAGTTGATTCAGGATCGGCTTCGCACGATGCAGTCTAGGCAGAAGAGTCACGCCGATCGGAAGGTTTGTGATGTTTCTTACATGGTGAGAGAGAATGTACAACTCCGAGTTTCGCCTATGAAGGGTGTTATGAGGTTCGGGAAGAAGGTCAAGTTGAGCCCTCGGTATATTGGGCCTTTTGAGGTGCTTGAGAGGATTGAAGAGGTAGCTTATAGGCTTGCATTGCTGCCTAATCTATCAAGTATTCATCCAGTATTTCCTGTACCCATGCTCCGGAAGTATGTCGGCTATCCATCTCATGTTTAGGACTTTAGCACAGTTCCATTGGATGGTGATTTGACTTATGATGTGGAGCCGGTGGCCATTTTGGATCGGCAGGTTCGAAAGTTGAGGTCAAAGAACAAAGCTTCAGTGAAGGTACAGTAGAGAGGTCAGCTAATTGAGGAGGCTACTTGGGAGACCGAGCGGGAGATGCAGAGCAGATATCCACACCTATTTGAGACTCCAGGTATGTTTCTAGACCCGTTCGAGGATGAACATTTGTGTAAGAGAGGAAGGATGTAACGATTCTGCTGGTCATTTTGAGTATTATAGCCGTGTTCTCCCATTTACTGCTTATTCTAGGCTTAATTGTTGTTATAGGACTTGCCGGGGTAGTTGGTTTGGTTTCGGAGATGTTTCGGAATGAATTGGGACACTTAGTCTCAAGATTGGAAGCTTAAGTTGAAAGATTTGATCGAATATAGACTAATGTGTAAATGACTCCAGAATGGAATTTTGACGGTTCTAATAGCTCCGTTGGGTATTTTGTACTTAGGAGTGTGTCCGGATAGTGATTTGGAGGTCCGTAGTTGATTTTGGCTTGAAATGGCGAAAGTTGGAAAATTAGAAGTTTTGGAAATTAAGAAGTTTGGCCGAGAGTTGACTTTGTGGTTACTGGGCTAGGTCTGTTGTGTCATTTATCACTTGTGTGCAAAATTTGAGGTCAATCGGAGTTGATTTGATAGGTTTCAGCATCGATTGTAGAAGTTGGAATTCATTAGTTTTCATTAGGCTTGAATTGAGGTATGATTCGTATTTTTGATGTTGTTTGATATGATTTGAGGCCTCAACTAAGTTTGTATCGTGTTGTAGGACTTGATGGTATATTTGGTTGAGGTCCCGAAAGGCTCGGGTGGATTGCGGATGGTTAACGGATCGAATTTAGAACTTAAGGCATAGCTGAGCAGTCCTGGACTAGTGTGATCGCACCTGTGAAGGTCGTGGTCGCAGGTGTGAGGCCGCAGGTGTATGGATGGCATTGGAAAATCATATTTGGATGATCTGGGGGTGTTGCGTAGGTGTGAGAGGAATTCTGCACCTGCGAGTTCGCAAATGCGGAAGAAGCATCACAGAAGCGAAAAGAGGCATGGTGAGGCAGGTCCACAGAAGCAAAAGTGTTTCTCGCAGAAGCGAGGCCGCAGGTGCGAGTTAGTGACCGTAGGAGCGCAAGGTCGGTGTCCAGTGTAATTCCGCAGATGCAGAGCTTTGACTGCAAAAATGGAACCTCAGAAGCGGCTAAAATATCCGCAGAAGCAAAAAAGCCTAGCAGTGTATATAATTCAAGGGTTCCGAGATTTTATCATTTTCGGACTTTACAAGCTCGGATTAAGGCGATGTTTTAGAGGGATTTTGAGATATTTCTTGAGTAAGTCACTTTTGATAATTTTATTCAATAATATTGATGATCTAATGAATATCTCACCTAATTTATGTGTTTTTAAGGTGGAATTTGGGAGTTTTAGGCTAGGGATTGGAGAATGAAATTTCGGGATTTGAGTGACGATTTGGTGTCAGAATTTGATAAATTTGGTATGGTTGGACTCATGATTGAATGGGCTTTCGGATTTTGTAACTTTTATTTGGATTTTGAGGCGTGGGCCCGGGTATTGACTTTTTGAGTTGACGTTTTGACTTTTGATAAAGAACTTAGCATTTTCATATCTTATAGCTTGAGTTGTTTGTGGCTAGATTCGAAGCGTTCAGAAACCGATTCATGAGGCAAGGGCTTGTTGGAGTAGAGATTTGTATGGTTTTAGGTAAGTAACACTTCTAAACTTGGTTCTAAGGGTATGAATCCCTGAAATTATGTGCTATGTGATTGGTGTTGAGGTGGTGTGCATGCTAGGTGACGGACGTGTGGGCGTGCACCGTAGTAATTGTGATTCAGTCAATTCCATGGAACTGTGTAGTTATCTTGTCTGAATATTATTATTGTACTCTATGTGTTAGATAATTTGAGTTATGATTTATGTTAAAAATCATATTTAGGCTATATGCAAGTGCTATTGGGAACCACAATGGTCGTTCCTTGTTGTTGAGTTATTTGCTTAATTGCAGTTATGTACTCAGTCGCATTCATCATTGTATATCATATCTCAGTCTCTGTTATCATACATTGTCATATCATGTATCATTGATTTGGGCTACTTGACATGAGTGTTGTGAGCCCGAGAGACTAGAGATTGATGACTGAGTGAGGCCGAGGGCTTGTTTGTGAGTGATATTGATGGGATCGGGCTGCAAGCTGTAGCAGGTACTATTTACTCATGATGGGATCGGGATGTATGTCGTAGCAGGTATTATTGATTCATGATGGGATCGGGTTGCGCGGCACAACAGGTTTTATTAGCGCTGGGGCAGGATTCGCCCCTCTGGAGTATGCACACACACAGTGAGCGCAATTGCTATTGATTCATGATAAGATCGGGCTGCACGCCGTAGCAGGTACCGTACAGTGCTGAGTGATTGAGTGTGATGAGTAAGAATTGAGACAGTCGAGTTGAGTACTCTGAGAGTTTGAGTACGCGAGGCTTTCATAGTGTTAAATCACATATGATATGCATATAGGCATGTAGATATAGAGATGTCATATTCCTCATATCATTCAGACATGGAATATTTTAAATGTATTGAGCTTAACTGTTAAACCTGGAAGCATGTCTACATTCCTGCACTGGTACCTGCAGATTATGACTTTCTCTGAGATATTATTGTCATATTTTCTATCAACTTCCGTACTATTTAGTTCTGTATTTGGACTGTATTATTCGAGCTCGTCACTGCTTTCAGCCCACGGGTTAGACTTGTTACTTATTGAGTTGGTTGTACCCACGCTACACTCTGCACTTCATGTGCATATCCGGGTATTTCTGGACACGGTGGTTGTTGATTTCTAGAGCTTCATCAGTCGGAGATTATCGAGGAAGCTGCCATGGCGTCCGCAGACCTTGACTCTCCTCCTTTATCTTTTAGCTTTGTTTATACTGTTCTACCTTCCTAGACAGTGTTTCATTTGTCAGACCATGTTATTGTTTAGATGATCATGTACTCCGTGACACCCGAATCTTTTGGAAAATTCTGTTTTGAGTTGTGGCATTTTCATCCAGTTTTTATGAGATTCTTACTTAAACATATTTCAGTATATATTGAATTTAAGATGTTGGTATGTGTGAGTTGTCGGTTTTCCTAGTATCATGATAGGCGTCATCACGACACTTGTTATTTGGGGTCGTGACATCAGGTGGTCTTTAACTTTTGATCCTCGCTTGCCTATGAGCAGAACTTCAACGTCAAAAATTAAAAGTGTTGCACATGGGGCAAGCAAGGGAAATACTTATTAACCTTAAAGTTTTGTCCATGAGGCAAGTGTGGAGAAAAGTTCAAGACAATCTTATTTGGTTTTGGGGGAGGAAAGTACACAAACAACTATTCTTTTAGGGCTGCTTTTAAGGCATTAACCAGTGCTTATTTGTCTTGAACATTTAAATTAAATATTATACAATCAAGATAATTCAGAATATTGGTTTTCCGAAAAATTAAACTGGAAAATTAAAATTTTAGGACACATTGAGTAATTCCTATATAACAACCCTTTAGAGCGGCTAACTGGTGTCATTCCTACTCCATTTTGAGGGCCAACCACATACCATTAATTGGTTTGTTATACGGCCCAATACACACGACCCAGTAGCATTGAACCCATAAGCATAGTATCTCCTCCCCTTTCATCCACCTCAACAGACCAAATATTCTAGTCTCTTCCCCAAATCATTCAAAACAAAAACGGATAAGGGTCTGATTTGCCCCTCTACTATTATAAATAGGCCTTATTTATACTTCGTTTAAGTGTTTTATCAAAAATATCCCTACA
Source organism: Nicotiana otophora (assembly GCA_000715115.1). NCBI lineage: Eukaryota > Viridiplantae > Streptophyta > Magnoliopsida > Solanales > Solanaceae > Nicotiana > Nicotiana otophora. The sequence goes on from AWOL01S0024247.1 coordinate 52,752, forward strand.
GTTATACATTAGATTATATTTACCCCTTACACATTAAAATGAGTGAAATTTGTCCTTCGTTATACTTTAAGATCATATTTACCCCTCTACTCTTCAAAAGGGTTACATTTGCCCTTCGTTATACTTTCTTGACATATTTATCCTTACAATTATACTTTAGGATCATATTTGTCTCTCATCCGTTAGATCGCCATGTCCCACCTTTGTTTTCCTACATGGCGCCTATGTGGATTTCTTTTTCTTCCAATATAAATATAGTCACCTATTTAAGATAATTTAACCCCCTCACCCAATTTAAATAAGACTTCATTAACTCTATTGTTGTGTAATTTCTCGTAATTATCTTTGGTTACTGCAATAATTATGAGTTGTATTAGATTAGTGATTTTGAGTTCAAAGTTATTATTTTCCAATATGTTGCCGCTGCTATAATTATTGTATTTCGCACAATATTCGTAAATGTCGTATCAGAAAATTGCTTTTCGTGGATCAATCATCGTCAATTGACCCAGCTTAGACTTTACAGAGTTGTATCTCTACAAACACTTCAAAACATCATTGAGTGATTCATGTCTCCTAACTCCTAAGTATTAAAAGGAAACAAATTGTCATAGACAAAGGTGAAATAATTAAATAAATCAATTAGAGATAACACTATAGTTTCGTTCACTTACTGTCCAAAATTTTCTCGCTCTCCGAAAAACATGGAGCTGACCCGGAGAAGAGAGATGGACGAGTTGGGGGGGGGGATTGGGAATTATGATTTCCATTTATTTTAGTTAATGTGTCTTATTTAAATTGGGTGTGAGGATTAAATTATCTTAAATAGGTGACCATATTTAAATTGGAATAAAAAGAAATCCACATAGGCGCCATGTAGGAAAACAAAGGTGGGACATGGCGATCTAACGGATGAGAGGCAAATATGATCCTAAAGTATAATTGTAAGGATAAATATGTCGAGAAAATATAACGAATGGCAAATGTATCCCTTTTTGAAGAGTAAATGGGTAAATATGATCCTAAAGTATAATGAATGGCAAATGTAACTTGTTTTAACATGTAAGGGGTAAATATGAACCTAATGTATAACAGTAAGGATAATTTTGATAGAACATTTAAACTGAGGGTAAATCAGGCCTATTTATGATAGTAAAGGGGCATGTGAGACCCTTATCCGAAAAACAAAACCCTTCTCCGACAAAACCGAACGGCGTGTGCAGGAAGCTCAGACGGCGATTTCGCGAGTCCCTAACCAAAATGTGATTCTTTTGGACTCAAACGATCGAAATGCGTGAAAAGAATATAGTGACCAAAATATGTATAACGCCCTTTTAAAGGGTACTATACCTTAACGGCCGTTTGCCCGTTAAGGTATAACGCCCTTTAAATGGGCGTTATACTTGAATTTGAAAAGATGGGCAAGTATAGCGTTGTTTATTAGGCACTATACATATTTTGTGGGCTCACAAATAATTTTTCTGGGCTTAAATGACATAACAATAATTCAACTGGGTATAATGCCCTTATTTAAGGTGCTATACCTAAAATAATTGTACCCCAGACTGGTTTTTATGCCCTATTTAAGGAGGTTAAGAACTTTATAAAAATACATTCATAAATATTCTCAAGTATTCTAAAATATTTCTTCGTTAAGTTGTTTTGTATTTTGTCATAATGTATGAAGAGCGAAAAGTAAGGGTATCATTATATTGGAGGGGGAGGGGGGGTGAGGTTGTGGCGGCGAATAACTCAGTAACCTATAATTTATCTCCACAATGTCATGTTAAGTTGCCACTTACAATGGAGTACGATAAATTGGTATCGTTGTTATGTAAAAAAATGACTTTGAGCAAACGTTCAGTGAACCTTAAAGTAACCGAAAGATATCTGTATTTTGTCACTCCGCAAGGGGTTGCTTGTTATGCTGAGTTTAACAACGAGGAAGATGAAACTCTGAGAGATTTTTTGAGGACTCCGGATGAATACCGGGAATTTCTTGTGATACAAATATTGGAAATGTACGTCAAGGTTGAAGACGTTCGCGATAATGAGGTTGCGCAAAGGAGGGCTATCCCTCAGTCATCGGGTGGTTGTTTTGGAGCAGTTTTAGCCGAACAGGTTCCAGCTGAAAGAGTTTGGACTGATCTAAACTTATCTCTACGGGCGAATGTGGAGCGAGGAAATAATTTCTCTCCTAGTTTACATAATCCACAAGACGAGTGGTAAATTTTAATTTTCCTTTATGTTACGATGTTTATTTTTGATGTACTGAATTTGTATTAACACTCATATATTCCATAGGGGGTACCGTCTAGATATGAATTTTACAAGTTATGAACTAACGCCAAGTTGGAATATTCCTAGTTCAGGTATGTTGGATCATGGTGGTCCATCCGGGAGTCATCAACAATAGGATAATGTCCATCATGGGATGTCAACACATTACAATTTGTAAGTGAAGTGATATAGCTATATGTAAAGTATTTATCAATTTGAATAACTCACTATTTTATTGGTTGTGCAGTGAAAATGAACATCCTGAAGGTCCTCTACTTACTCAATTTCCCGAAGACGACATATTTAATCGGGATCTGGCAGATGCACAGAGTCAGGAAGAGAATAGTGATTATGACAACAATACTGATGAGTCTGGAGATGACACACCCTTCCCTGATGAGAGTAATGATGAGGAGGAAGAGAATCATGGACCTGAATTTGTCAAACCTTTTTTTTCCCGAGGGGATGGGGGAGTTTTTTCATATTTAAGTGACATTAATCAAAATGGGATTATTTATCTATTCAGAGTCGCAACTTGGAATAATTTATGTTGTCCCAAGTCACCAGTTTATTTTAAATCCCAAATCGAGAAAATTGACTCTTATTAATGGTCTACGAACATAGAAGGCCGGGTAAGGAATTCTGTTAACCCGGGAGAAGGTGTGAGGCACTCTCGAGTTCCGTGGTTTTAGCACGGTCACTCAACTATTAATAATTGGCCTAATTATCTTATTTAATACATATTTAAAACCTATTGTGTACTTTTACCTTTTTAACCGCTTTAATAGAGTTTTAGTTGCTTTTAGGATTTATGGAGTTTATTTAAATAAGCCACGATCTCGCGCACTTATTGTTTTTGTACACATTGTGAATCGCGTCAAGTGAAACGCACCCGTAATTTGCAACATGTTTATTTTATTATTATTATTTAAAGTTGTGGTCGAGTCACGTGAAACGCACACTCGAATTAGGGATTACGTATCATGACTAAGCTACGGGAACCGTACCCATAGTCACGATGACTATTATTAATCGCGCCTAAAGCTACGATGTTCATGAGTTATTTTCTTAAACTACTTTGAGACTTGTTGTACTTTTAAACCATTTAAAGCCCAACTAGCAAAATACTACCAGAAATAGTTGAACTACACCATAATAGGAGCATAAATTCAACATTCAATCAATGAGGCAAGCTAGATGATTCAATTATACAACTCAAACATATGTACATGGGATTATGTGTGCATCTAGTGTTCAAAACAAGCTAAAAAGATCAACTAAAGGCTAACAAATGAAGTGTTGGAGCTCAACAGTGGAATAGCAGCAACGACAACAACAAAATAAAAAGAATCAAACTTTGCACACCTAGAAATGATGGATGAAATATCTTAGAACAACAAGAAACAGAGGCTGCTTCATAATTGTTTGTCTTTTGAAAGAAAAACTCTGTAATTGCGAACAATTTCTCAGGTGCCCTCTATGGTTTTCTTTTCCAATCCTTGCGTCACTTAGCCCAGATCCATCCTTTAATTACTTAGTGAACTCATCTAATGACTTAAAGAGACAAGATACATAGCATATATTTTGCAAAATCCATTTGTAGCTCATGAACTCAATTAACAATGAGGAGGATTTCAGATTAGACTTATGTCAAGCACATGCAACTATCAATTAATGCTAACAGCGATTCAACTCACAAACCATTCACGCAGGCTACTAGATCGATGTCTCAACAACTAAAATTAAGATTA
>AWOL01S0024248.1:0-21399 GCA_000715115.1 Nicotiana otophora
CTATCAATTAATGCTAACAGCGATTCAACTCACAAACCATTCACGCAGGCTACTAGATCGATGTCTCAACAACTAAAATTAAGATTACAAACCAAGCATGTCATAAATGACCAATTCTTAAACTCTGCCCTTTATATTGACGCTTTTTGACATGAACTTCAGTTGGTTCCACAAGTGTTCCCAGAATTTAATTAACCAAAACAGTTTGAACATTAATCAGATCTGCAAAAATGTGACTTCTAATACAACTGAATTCAAAATACAAAAAACAACTATTTAATCACTAATTAGCATACCCCGATAGGAATCCGACATATTCACAACAAGCAGATGGAATATAGTGACTGGATCATCTTAGATTCAAAGTGAAATGTAACATTAACGCCTATTCAATAACAAACACTCATGGATCACAATTCGAGCTCAAAGCATATACATTCTTATAGTTTCATGACATCAAAAGCTAAACAGAAGCAGAATTTCAGAAAGGAAATTACCTCAATAGCAGCGGACAAAATAAAGCTGTTTGAAGCAAGAACAAAAAGCAAACTGGACCGAAAGCCGAATAAATATGAGGTGCTTCAAATTAGAGCCCATTTTCGGCGAAAATCAGCAACTTAGACTCCAAACAGCACTGATAGGAACCCAGGAAAAAGCTTTAAGCCTTAACATTTTCAAAAATCCATTAGAATTCAAATCTTAATCAAACATTCATCTTCCCTTTTTAGACCCTTTATTTTCGGAATCGATTTGTTTTTTTGAAATTTGAAGAATCTCTCTTTTCTTTTAGATCAGTGTATGAGCGAAATGAGGGAAAGATTGATCGTCTTGAGTGAGAAAATGTGTTGTTGGAGTTGATGGAAGAGCTGCTAGGGTTTGTTTTTTCCAAAATGGGGGGTCGTCCGTCTATGGTGTTTTCAGAACCTCAAACGGCGGCTAGGAGGGTGAAGATGGAGAAGGGGAAGGCTAGGGTATTTTGGTGGGGAAGGGATCCAGCCCGTTCTGATTAGGGTTAAGGGAAAGGGGAGTTTTAATGAGATAGGAAGGGAAAACGACATAGTACTTGGGGGGATACTACGTCGTTTCATTGACTCAGAGGTTAAGGATTTGGACCGGGTCTGGGCAAAAATGTGGCAAACATTGGGCTTGAAACAATGGCCCAATCCGATTTAGCTTAGCAGCCATTTTTCCTTCTTTTCCTTCTTTATTAGCCTTTTGCAAAATTAGCCACTTTGGACTCAAATTTTAATTTAAATCTCACTTTTTGTGAGGCTAGCATATTTATTTTACCTAATGATGGACTAATGCAACTAATTAGTTAATTGACTAACCTAAGAATGCACTTTGTGATTTTATGTATTTAACTAATGCATTTAACAATGTAATTAAATTCTAAAATGCAATTTAAAATCTAGAATACTATGAAATTAAGATTTGAACATTTTTTATGATTTTCTTGATTTACGATACTCCTAACATGCATAACAATGCGAATAAGTGCAAAAACAAATAAAGGAAAACATCTAAAATTCATAAAAACAATAAAAATTATTTTTGAATTATTGTTTAGGAGTAATTTTATATTAGGGCAAAATTTAGGTGCTCACAGAATTGACGAGGGAGCATGCTCCACCCCCCGTTAAACCAAGAGTGTACGAGTCCCACGTGCCATTTCATGCAAGGGAGACTTCCTACCTTGATCATTTGCCAGGTATGCTCAATGTGGATGCCCTTACAAGGGATACTGACGAAATTCGGACAGCAATTTGGGATGAATCTAGAGCATATGGTTGGATGCTTTGGAGACCCATTAGAAGAAAGTAGGGACCGGTGGCGGGCATGTAAACAATCTCATCAACGGGAAGCCAACCCAATGTCCACTATATCTGTTCCGCGGTTATAGAACAAATGCGGAATATCCAATCTTTGACCCCTTTCGGCATTTCAAACCCTGTTACTCGTGTACCAAACTCTTCCATGTAGTTTTTTTCCTGTAGACCCGTAGTTCATGTATCGGGGACGGTGACAAAGGTGCTCGATCATCCACATTTGCAATAATAGATTGCACCCTTCAAAAAACCTAACTCCGGCCTTACAAGATGTGAGAGCTTGGAATATATCTGATACGATCATGGGCGCGAAAGTACTTTTGGCCTGGGTAGTCCAAACATGGACAACTCTGGCTACACGAAAATCAATGCGCCCGTCCTCCTTCGGGAATACCAAAAGGCCTAAAATGCCACCATGAAGGCAAAGCATCTATGCGTTTCCCACTTTAACCGGTTTTCCTTACTGCAGAGTCCATTTTCTGGGTCTTCAAATCTCCTTAAGTGCCCGTATCGCTGGTATAGAAAGTGATAAATGGAAGTTCCACATACTACACTTTCAGTCTTGATCTGCCTGTTTATTTTCAGTAGGTCTAGAACTTGTGGGGAGTAACGGTCCTTGGAGATATCAGATACTTGTGCCTTAATCCCTTCGTAATCCCGACATAACCCACAATTTCTTCTAAGGTAGGTGTAAGCTCAAAATCTGAGAAATGCAAAACATTGTGAGCGGGATCCCAGAACGACACCAGTGCCTCTATCAAATCCCTTCTAGGTTGAATTTTCAATAGTCCAGTGAGTGCCCCTAGGTATCGGTTGGCCTTGTCTTGCCCTTGTTTTCCCAAGTCTTCCCACTACATTTGGGGTGCTAGTGGAATCTGATCCATAACCTTTACCGGTAAATTCTGAATAGTGCTCATTCTGCACATTTTTAAATTAGGGTGACTGGGTTAAAACATGTGAGTTTTGTTTGAAAACTAATCAAAAAAGATTATTTTTGAAAAATTCAATTTAAAACAAATCTCGGCTACTTTTGCAGATACGGCCCTTCAGCACTTCAGAAGGGAAGATTTTAGGGTTGTGTTTGCTAAGTGGCCAAAAACTAGAAAAAGGACCATAGGGGACTCTTCTTGCAAAAACGACCTTCCGGCGTCCGGTCGGGACACTTTTGGCTATTTGGATAAAAACGGCATCACCTAACTTATTTATGACAAAATGACAGCATTTCATATTTTTGGTTCTTTTTTGCAAAAAGCGGGGCTGGACCCGATGAAGGTTGCCTACGTATCCCACATCCGGTGAGAATTAAACCCGCGTAGTTCGGTAAGTTTTGACGCAACAGGAAAATATGACTTATTTTGAAATAACTTTTTCATTTCTTTTTCTTTTTTTTTCTTTTTTTTGTTTCAAAAGTTTGGCAGAGTTTCGAGATATTTTGAATATCAAACTTTTCAGAAACTGATGACTTTCTCTCTCCTACCTCAATCTTGGTTTTTTCTTGATTTTTCCTATCTATTCTAAAAGCCAGTCAACATGCAAGTCGAAGTGAATAAATGCACAAGAAGCACGTAAAATGCATCAGGATGATCTTTTTATTTCGGGTACACTTGTCCTAGACGGACCCAACCCCTGTGTTAAGTCCCCAGAGTCCAATGCACGTGATGCAAACAAGCGTTCCTACTAGGGATTCGACATGAGGCTATGTTATTCTAGGTTTAAAATCTGGTGTATTGTTCTAGACCTGACTTACCCGAGAGGACAACTCGAGCCGGGTGGGGAGGCAGCGTACCGGTAACCAAAAGATCATCCGGTGTTGCAACTTGTCCAATCCTCATTCTAAATTTGGGATATGACACTAACAGAAAATAAATCACGCCACCGTGCACTTCCCAGAAAGAATTAGAAGACTCAAAGAGAAAAAGAGTTTCGTAACAGTTTTATATATAGTTCAAACAATATCAAAGCGGTAAAAATGACATTTAGCACATTAGGCCCAAACATGTAATATCAGACAATCACAAGAAAGCCAAGTATAACAGTTATTCCAAGCTCGAATTCTGAATCCTGAACCAGAGATTGTGGGTTCGTACTTCCCAGCAGAGTCGCCAGAGCTGTCACACCTCCATTTTCCCGAGGGGATAGGGGCGTTTTTCCAATTTAAGTGACATTAATCGAAATGTGATTATTTATCTATTCAGAGTCGTCACTTGGAATAATTTATGGTGTCCCAAGTCACCGGTTTATTTTAAATCCCAGATCGAGGAAATTGACTCTTATTTATGGTCTACGAACATAGAAGACCGAGTAAGGAATTCTGTTAACCCGGGAGAAGGTGTGAGGCACTCCTGAGTTCTGTAGTTTTAGCACGGTCACTCAACTGTTAATAATTGACTTAATTATCTGATTTAATACACATTTGAAACCTATTGTGCACTTTTACCTTTTTAACCGCTTTAATAGAGTTTTAGTTGCTTTTAGGATTTATGGAGTTTATTTAAATAAGCCACGATCTCGCGCACTTATTATTTTTGTACACATTGTGAATCGCGTCAAGTGAAACGCACCCGTAATTTGCAACATGTTTATTTTATTATTATTATTTAAAGTTGTGGTCGAGTCACGTGAAACGCACACTCGAATTAGGGATTACGTATCATGACTAAGCTACGGGAACCGTACCCATAGTCACGATGACTATTATTAATCGCGCCTAAAGCTACGATGTTCATGAGTTATTTTCTTAAACTACTTTGAGACTTGTTGTACTTTTAAACCATTTAAAGCCCAACTAGCAAAATACTACCAGAAATAGTTGAACTACACCATAATAGGAGCATAAATTCAACATTCAATCAATGAGGCAAGCTAGATGATTCAATTATACAACTCAAACATATGTACATGGGATTATGTGTGCATCTAGTGTTCAAAACAAGCTAAAAAGATCAACTAAAGGCTAACAAATGAAGTGTTGGAGCTCAACAGTGGAATAGCAGCAACGACAACAATAAAATAGATCGAATCAAACTTTGCACACATAGAAATGATGGATGAAATATCTTAGAACAACGAGAAACAGATGTTGCTTCATAATTGTTTCTCTTTTGAAAGAAAAACTCTGTAATTGCTCACAATTTCTCAGGTGCCCTCTATGGTGTTCTTTTCCAATCCTTGCATCACTTAGTCCAGATCCATCCTTTAACTACTTAGTGAACTCATCTAATGACTTAAAGAGGCAAGATACATAACATATATTTTGCAAATTCCATTTGTAGCTCATGAACTCAATTAACAATGAGGAGGATTTCAGATTAGACTTATGTCAAGAACATGAAACTATCAATTAATGCTAGCAGTGATTCAGCTCACAAACCATTCATGCAGGCTACTAGATCGATATCTCAACAACTAAAATTAAGACTACAAACCAAGCATGTCATAAATGACCTATTCTTAAACTCTGCCCTTTATATTGACGCTTTTTGACATGAACTTCAATTGGTTCCACAAGTGTTCCCAGAATTTAATTAATCAAAACAGTTTAAACATTAATCAAATCAGCAAAAATGTGACTTCTAACACAACTGATTTCAAAATACAATAAACAACTATTTAATCACTAATTAGCATACCCCGATAGGAATCCGACATATTCACAACAAGCAGATGGAATATAGTGACCGAATCATCTTAGATTCAAAGTAAAATGTAACATTAACGCCCATTCAATAACAAACACTCATGGATCTCAATTCGAGCTCAAAGCATATACATTCTTATAATTTCATGACATCAAAAGCTAAACAGAAGCATAATTTCAGGAAGAAAATTACCTCAATAGCAGCGGAAAAAATAAAGTTGTTTGAAGCAAGAACAAAAAGCAAACTCGACCGAAAGCTGAATAAATATGAGGTGCTTCCAATTGGAGCCCAGCTTCGGCGAAAATCTGCAACTTAGACTCCGAACAGCACTGATAGAAACCCAGGAAAAGTCTTTAAGCCGTAACGTTTCCAAAAATCCATTAGAATTCAAATCTTCATCAAACATTCATCTACCCTTTTTAGACCCTTTATTTTCGGATTCGATGTTTTTTTGAAATTTGAAGAATCTCTCTTTTCTTTTAGATCAGTGTATGAGCGAAATGAGGGAAAGATTAATTGTCTTGAGTGAGAAAATGCGTTGTTGGAGTTGATGGTGGAGCTGCTAGGGTTTGTTTTTCCTAAAATGGGGGGTCGTCCGTCTCTGGTGTTTTCAAAACCTCAAACGGCGGCTAGGAGGATGAAGATGGAGAAAGGNCGTTGTTGGAGTTGATGGAGGAGCTGCTAGGGTTTGTGTTTTCCAAAATGGGGGGTCGTCCATCTCTGGTGTTTTCAGAACCTCAAACGGCGGCTAGGAGGATGAAGATAAAGAAGGGGAAGGCTAGGGTTGTTTTGGTGGGGAAGGGATTCAGTCCGTTCTGATTAGGGTTAAGGGGAAGGGGCGTTTTAATGAGATGGGAAGGAAAAACGACATAGTACTTGGGGTGATACTATGTCGTTTCATGGTCTCAGAGGTTAAGGATTTGGACCAGGTCTGGGGAGAAAATGTGGCAAAAATTGGGCTTGAAATAATGGCCCAATCCGATTTAGCTTAGCAGCCCTTTTCCTTCTTTTCCTTCTTTATTAGCCTTTTACAAAATTAGCCACTTTAGACTCAAAGTTTAATTCAAATCTCACTTTTTGTGAGGCTAGCCTATTTATTTTACCTAATGATGGACTAATGCACCTAATTAATTAATTAACTAACCTAAGAATGCACTTTATGATTTTATGTATTTAACTAATGCATTTAATAATGTAATTAAATTCTAAAATGCAATTTAAAATCTAGAATGCTATGAAATTAAGATTTGAATAGTTTTTATGCTTTTCTTGATTTACGATACTACTAGCATGCAGAACAATGCAAATAAGTACAAAAACAAATAAAGGAAAACATCTAAAATCCATAAAAACAATTAAAATTATTTTTGGTTTATTGTTTAGGAGTAATTTTATATAAGGGCAAACATTAGGTGCTCACAACCGCCCCTCTTTGCTCGGAAACATGAAAGAGTTTTCGGGCAAAGATAAAGTGAGTAATTACAAGAAATATTTGCCCGTTTGGATACTCCATGGGAAGCATTTTTTGATAAGTTTGACCGAACCTTGCTTCGGAGGTTGCCTACATATCCTTGGCTATAAAGGAATCAGGTCAGTGCAGTTCTGGAAGTTTAGGTAGCTGAGACTACCAGGAAGCTATGATTTCACTGTTGTTGTTGTTGTTGTTGTTGCTTACTGAGCTCCTTATTACACCAAAGTCAAAAATGAAAAAGACTAACTAAGCCTATCAACTATGAGTTACAAGATTCCTATCTATAAGTCTTCTGAAGCTTGATCTTGAGTCTTGGCCGGTTCTTCATACAGACTCTGATCTAAATCTTGATGCTTGTTAGCTGCAGGTACAAGTTCATTCTTCTATGGCTTCTTCGGATCAAAACGGGAAATGCAATGCTCGTGACTTCAGTCATGTCTGAGCAGTCCATATCTTTTCATCTGCTTCTGTATTTTGGATTCACTTCTTTTTTATTTTTTTTCTTTATTTTTTTTATTCTGGATTGAGACTTCTTCTTTTGGTCATCTTGAATCTTGTGCCTCAAGGTAAAAACTTGCGAAGACACCAAAACAAACGAACAAACAAAATTTTATGCCCCAGTTTTCACTAGGAAATATTTCGTGGGTTATTGGTAACAAAACTCTATACTACTTCATTACTGAAAGCAATAAAAGTCAGGANGACTCTGATATGAATCTTGATGCTTGTTAGCTGCAGGTGCTAGTTCAATCTTCTATGGCTTCTTCGGATCAAAACGGGAAATGCAATGCTTGTGACTTCAGTCATGTATTGAGCAGTCCATATCTTTTCATCTGCTTCTGCACTTTGGATTCACTTCTTTATTTTCTTTTCTTTTCTTTTCTTTTCTTTGGATCGAGACATCTTCTTTTGGTCATCTCGAACACTGTGCCTCGAGGTATAACCTGCTCAGGCACCAAAACAAACAAACGCAATTTTCTGTCCCAGTTTTCACTAGGAATCTTTATTGAGTTATTTGTAACAAAACTCTATACTACTTCATTATTGAAAGCAATAAAAGGTTGGGATTGGTGTTCCCTGAGAAAACAAAGACTAGGGAGTGGAGACCCTATGTCTAAGATAAAATCAACTAAGAAGTGGAGACCCTATGTAGAAAAAGCAATTAGGGAGTGGAGACCCTATGTCTAAAAATAAAAATCAACTAAGAAGTGGAGACACTATGTTGGAAAAACGACTAAGGAGTGGAGACCCTATGTCTAAAATAAAATCAACTAGGGAGTGGAGACCCTATGTTGGAGAAGCGAATAGGGAGTGGAGACCCTATGTCTAAGATAACATCAACTAGGGAGTGGAGACCCTATGTCTAAGATAACATCAACTAGGGAGTGGAGCCCCTATGTTGGAAAAGCGACTAGGGAGTAGATACCCTATGTCTACAATAATCATCAACTAGGGAGTGGTGACCCTATGTTGGAAAAGCGACTAGGGAGTGGATATCCTATGTCCAAAAATCATCAACTAGGGAGTGGAGACCCTATGTTGGAAAAGATACTAGGGAGTGGAGACCCTATGTTGGAAAAGATACTAGGGAGTGGAGACCCTACGTCCAAACAATTATCAACTAGGGGGTGGAGACCCTATGTTGGAAAAGCAGACTAGGGAGTGGAGACCCTATATCTATAAAATATCAACTAGGGAGTGGAAACCCCATGTTAGAAAATGCAGTTAGGGATTGAAGACCCTATACTACCATGATTTCGAACTTTCATTCTTTTTTTTGTTTAGAGAATGAGTAAAATGCAGGAACGAATTTGGAGAAGACTTCCCCTTTTTTTTCATCATTATCATCATCATTTCCTTTTTCTTCTTTTTTTATTTCAGAGAATGAGTAACTGCGGGAAAGAATTTTGGAGGAGACTTCCCTTTTTGGAGTTGTTGAAAGTTGTTTCTAGCCCTTGCGCAGTTTCTTTTTGGTTGCACCTGCTTCTTGTAAGGTTGCTTTGGATTGCATCTGTTTCCTTTTTTTTAAAAAAAAATAACAATTTGTTAGCTTGCAACGCTGGTTGGTTTTGTGGCCTTGAATGTTTCGGTCACTTGATCTCAGCCCTTTCAACTGCAACTGGTTATTTCCTGAATACCGATTGCATTTTTGACCCTAGAGAACCTCTGGCGTTTTAAGACTTTGCCATGACGATTAGTCACGTAGGACTTAAACTTTCAACTTTATTTTGCCTTTGTGGGCATTTGACTTTGATTTCCTTTCTTTTCAGGAGTTTTTAATTTCGAAACATCGGCCATCATGGCCAATCGGAGTCGACTCGATGCACCTGCCGAGGCTGGGTGCCTTCTTGGATATTGCCTCGTATCAAACAAGAACCCTGTAAATCAATCTTGCCTTCCTTTCTTTGTCTTAGTTTCATAACAGAATTAGACCGAAGGGATTCAAAGAAAAGAAAACAATGAAATGGACAAATGAACTTAGACGATAGGTATCCCTTATGGGGAAAGGAAAGGACTTATCTGGAGTGCATGCGGACTTCATTGAACATTACATGCCTTTTGAACTGGATGCCTGATCTTGTGTAAACCATCCGACTCTCAGAAATGCATCACAACTTTTGCCTTGAAACCGAGAGACCTTGCCCAGGATTGTGTCGGTGCCAGTTACTATGAGGATCCTCTTTTTAATCAGTGGCGCCCTTTGCGGGTTTTCATCAGCTGGCCTCTCTCATTTCTCTTCTCACCGTCGGCTTATAGTACTCTTTGCGAGTTTTCACTAACAAGACTCTCATTTTCAATTTCTCTACTTACCGTCGCCTTACGGTGCCTGTGAGGGTTTTCACCAATAAGACTCTCTCATTTTATTTCTCTGATTTCATTACATTGGATACAAATAACTGTATCCTCCCATTTTGAACCTCTTTGCCGATTGATCATACGAACTTGAACAGTATTTTGGGGTAAAACGCATTTGGATTGAATTACAACTTTGAAACCTTTCAGGCGAGACCATCGCCGAAACATTATAAGATCTGCCCCAGTTTCACTTTTTGGGGAATTTGAATTTTTGTTTTGGTGTAACTAAACCCCAGAGAGAGGCTGCCTACGTATCCTTTCAGAATCAAGTCAAATGTAATTCAAGGAACTTTTTTTTTTCTTTTGTTTTTCTTTTCTTTCTGTTTTGTTTTGTTTTCTCTTTCTTTTTCCTTTCCTTTTTTTTCATTTTTCATTTCATTTTCTTTGTCTTTTCTTCCTCATTTTTTTGTATTTTTCTTTTTCTTCTCTTTTTATTTTTTTTCATTTTTCATTCATTTTGGTTTTCAATAATGACTTTCAGGTTTCAATGAGGGTAATCAAAGAATGGGAGCCGGCTCAAAAGGGTTTGCAAAGGGTTAAATATTTGGATAGTGAGAAAGAAAGCCTTCTTCATCCCAACCGGAGAACATTAATGCAATATAGAGGATCCAACATAGTACCTTTTGACTGCACCTGCGTTGACAGTCGTTTCAGGGAAATTTTCTTCGATGTGTCCCAAGTACAACGCTCTCTTTTGGCAGTACTCTTTTGTAATGTATGAACCTTTCCAACCTGAAGCCAATTTTCTTTTAGTTGTTCCAATTCTTTTTTTTATTTCCTTAAACCTATCTTCATTGCATTGTGATTCTGGATTCACTATTTCAAAGTCTGACAGCATTTTAGGATCTGGGCATGAAGTCCGCAAGCATATCATGTTATTGAAATCTGCATTTAACAGAACTGAAAAAAGAATAAGAGAAGTGACAAAATTAAGAAAAGAGACATTCCTAAACAACGAAATATTAATTTCATTTGATTTTTGTTCTTTTTTTTCGATTGATTTTTTAAAAAAGATATTTAAAGATAGAAGGGTTAACACCGAAAAGTAAGACAATAAAATAAATCATCCGGATCACATCCTGAGATAATCATGATGCAGAAAGAATAGCAAGACTGGCTACCGAGACTCCCATATGATGGGGAACTTTCAGGCTTGGCGACTGTTTTTTGGCTTTTCCTCTGTCTCGGCAAGGGATTTAAGGGCCTTTAGTGCCGTATCAAATTCCCCATCTCTCTAATTTCTGTTCATCAAACCCTCCGAACCACTCTGAACGGCCTGTGATGTAGCCTTAAAGGCAGCATGACTCAAGATTCGGCCCGTTTTTAACCCATTTTCTACTAAGTCCCCAATTTTGATTACCTCACCAAATGGCCTACCCATAGCAGACATCATGTTTTGGAAGCAGTTCGCCTCTTGGGTATGTAGAAAGACTACAACCATTTCGGCTTCATCCATCAGAGGCTTTACCCTGACAGCTTGCTCACACCATTTGATATCATATTCGCGGAAGCTTTCCGCGGTTTTCTTTTTCAAAATGGACAAAGAGTTCCTGTCAGGAGCGATGTCTACATTATATTGGAATTAGCGGACAAAATCTCGAGCCATATCGTCCCACACATACCAATGGGTAATATCTTGATCCATATACCACTAAAAAGTGATTCCAATGAGGCTTTATCCAAAATAGGCCATTAGCAGCTCCTGTGTTCCACCAGCATCCCTCAACTGGTTACAATATCATTTCAGATGAGCGACCGGGTCTCCATGCCCGTCGTACTTTTCAACTTTTGGCGTTTTGAAACCAGTCGGCAAGTGAACATGGGGAAACATATACAGGTCGGAGTAAGAGACACTCTTTTGGCCACTCAGACCTTGCATGTTTTTCGGTCTCTATTCCAGGCTCTTCATCTTCCGAGTCATTTCCTCTTGCTCGAGATTCTTGACAACCTTTTCTTGCCTCGTCGAGAAGTCACATTGCGTAAGTTGAGTAAATGAGTATGGGGTCACATATGTTATTTCTGGTTGAAATTGTAGACCTTGAAAGGTGATCATTGGAGGCTCAACATACGGTCGTGGTAAAGTTAGTTGTGCAGTGGTGCAGACTGGTGCTGCGGATAACATTGTTGGCGGTGCCTTTGAAGCCGACGCCTGGGGGTGAACCACAGAAGGCATTTCAGGACTGTTAAATGACACTTGAGGGAACCCGCATGGGATGAACGGGTTGGGCACCGAGGCGTTGGTAGCCTCACCTGACCTGGGGATCAACTAAGGGATCCCAGGGATTGCACTTGGCGGTTCCCTACCATTAAACCAGGCATCCCACATTTCCAATATGCAGAGACGCAATATCCTATGCTCTTCAGCAGCTGCTGATTCTGATTGTGGAATAGCCGGTGTTGGGCTATCCTCAGGATTGATAATTGGTAGATGACTTTCGGGGGCTATAGGACCACTGCCTTTAGATTTGCTGAAGTAAGGATGGGAAGCCAAATTACCAAACAATCATCCACCTAAAACAGGACCTGTCTTATTTGCACACACAACAAACTGGTTAGCATGAGACATTTAACAAATGGGGAATCGCATATTGGGGATGCAATGAACCTGAACAGTTAAACATTTCTAAATGTTTTTGAAAGGGTTGTGTGTTTAATCCCGGCTTTGCTATCTCTTTTCTAAAATTTCAAACCCTAATTTCTTTTCCCTTCTCTTTGCTGTTTTTCGCTCTTTTCTTTCTTTTTCACTCAACTTTTTCCTTTTTCTTTCTCTCTTTTTTCACTCGTTTTCGATTTATTTTTCACTCAAATTGTCTATAGCCATGATCGAATCCGATGGGGATTGCCTGCATATCATGACGCCGCATGAATCAGATCATTACGTAGTTCAGGAAATAAATGCAGAATAAAAGATTTTGTTTTTTGGGGGTTTTCAATATTTCATTAAATATAATCTTTTGGGGTTTTTCTATTACAAAAACTTTGGAAATATTGACGATTAAACATACAGAATCAAAACAGAAAACAAACAAACTTGGAAAAGATAAAAAGACTCGAAAAGGTAAAATACAGACTCAAAGCCAAAAATAAATTTTAAAAAAATCAGGAATACATAAGAGCCACCAACACTACTACCGGGGCCTGCGGGACATCAGTCGGTCTCGACGCGAGCCTGCGTGCAATCTCTTTTTGAAGATACTCTAAATCAGCCATCACGTGATGGACAAAGGTCATCACAGAAGCAAAGAACATGGACATGGTCATATCTTTGCATTGATGGCACTTCATTGCGGAGTAATCAGTGATTTCTTTAATCCTCATTCTAGTGACACCCTTTTCTTGGAGCAAGCGTCCAATTTGCTGAGATCGAGCCTCCAACATTTGCGTGGTCGTGTGGTTTTGGTCTTGCAATTGTTGCATGTCTTCTTCAAATCGGGAAATCAATATATAGCAATGCTCTCTTTCCGCTTTGAAATTCTTTGTTTTCTGGACCATTTCATTTTCAAGAGTGGTCATCTTTTTCTTTAAGATCGTGACTCCTCTGTCATACTTTTGCTTTAAGTGCTGAACAAACCTTGTTCGTTCTTCTGGATTTTTTGCCAATTTTTTTTGAGCTATTGCCAATTCATCCTCGGCCTTTGTCAGATCAAACACATAATCATACACTTTTCACCTCAGATTGCCTATGAGTCTTTCACCTTTTTCGCTTCTTACCGGGTTTTCAGCGGCTATTTTTATTTTCTGAATCTGAGCTCGGAGGGCTTCGTTTTCCTAAGCCAACTTTTTCTTTTCCCCTTCATCCACAGCGGCCTACAAACCAAGCCCATTGTTCATGCGATGCGTCGACAAATTCTTGGATATGAGGCCTTTTAGTCGGCCTTTCATATTCATCATTCGTCATGACTCTCTTTCCATACCAAGCAAGATAACCAGGTAAAACCTCGTCCCGGACAAATCGCGTACTCGGGTGTTTGCCCCCAAATACTGGCATTCGTTCCAAATATGGCAAACCACTCCTTCAAGAAATTAAGCCTCGGAGCGGATTTCAACCACATGAGTAATAAGATCTTCATCTCTAGGAACTGTTTGGCATCTTCCAAGTTGTCTCAACACCCAGTACGGAGCATATGGTTGGATGCTTCGGAGACCCATTAGAAGAAAGTAGGGACTGGTGGCGGGCAAGTAAACAATCTCATCAACGGGAAGCCAACCTAATGTCTACTCTATCTGATCCGCGGTTATAGAACAAATGCGGAATATCCAATCTTTGACCCCTTCCGGCATTTCAAACCCTGTTACTCATGTACCAAACTCTTCGATGCAGTTTTTTCCCGTAGGCCCGTAGTTCTTGTATCGGGGACGGTGACAAAGGTGCTCGAACATCCACATTTGTAATAACAGATTGCACCCTTCAAAAAACCTGACTCCGGCCTTACAAGATGTGAGAGCTCCGAATATATCTGATACGATCATGGGCGCGAATGTACTTTTGGCCTGGGTAGTCAAAACATGGACAACTCTGGCTATACATAAATAAATGCGCCCGTCCTCCCCCGGGAATACCAAAAGGCCTAAAAATGCCACCATGAAGGCAAAACATCTATGTGTTTCCCACTTTGACAGGTTTCCCTTACTGCAGAGTCCATTTTTTGGGTCTTCAAATCCCCTTAAGTGCCCGTATCGCTGGTATAGAAAGTGAAAAGTGGAAGCTCCACATACTACACTTTCAGTCTTGATCTGCCTGTTTATTTTTAGTAGGTCTAGAAACTTGTGGGGAGTAACGGTCCTTGGAGATATCAGATACTTGTGCCTTAATCCCTCCGTAATCCCGACATAACCCGCAATTTCTTCCAAGGTAGGTGTAAGCTCAAAATCTGAGAAATGCAATAACATTATGAGCGAGATTCCAGAACGACACCAGTGCCTCTATCAAATCCCTTCTAGGTTAAATTTTCAATAGTCCAGTGAGTGCCCCTAGGTATCGGTTGACCTTGTCTTGCCCTTGTTTTCCCAAGTCTTCCCACTACATTTGGAGTGCTAGTGGAATCTGATCCATAACCTTCACCGGTAAATTCTAAATAGTGCTCATTCTGCACATTTGTAAATTAGGGTGACTAGGTTAAAACATGTCAGTTGTGTTTGAAAACTGATCAGAAAAGATTATTTTTGCAAAATTTAATTTAAAACAAATCACGGCTACTTTTGCAGATACGGACCTTCAGCACTTCAGAAGGGAAGATTTTAGGGTTGTGTTTGCTAAGTGGCCAAAAACTAGAAAAAGGACCATAGGCGACTATTCTTGCAAAAACGACCTTCCGGCGTCCGGTCGAGACACTTTTGGCTATTTGGACAAAAACGGCATCACCTAACTTATTTATGACAAAATGATAGCATTTTATATTTTTGGTTCTTTTTTGCAAAAAGCGGGGCTCGACCCGATGAAGGTTGCCTACGTATCCTACATCCAGTGAGAATCAAACCCGCGTAGTTCGGTAAGTTTTGACGCAACAGGAAAATATGACTTATTTTGAAATAATTTATTCTTTTCTTTTTCTTTTTTTTTCTTTTTTTGTTTCAAAATTTCGGCAGAGTTTCGAGGTATTTTGAATACCGGAATTTTCAGAAACTGATGACTTTCTCTCTCCTACCTCAATCTTGGTTGTTTTTTTAATTTTTCCTCCGTATTCTAAAAGCCAGTCAACATGCAAGTCGAAGTGAATAAATGCACAAGTAGCACGTAAAATGCATCAGGATGGTCTTTTTATTTCGAGTACACTTGTCTTAGATGGATCCAACCCCGGTGTTGGTCCTCAAAGTCAAATGCACGTGATGCAAATAAGCGTTCCTACTAGGGATTCGACATGAGGCTATGTTATTCTAGGTTTAAAATTTAGTGTATTGTTCTAGACCTGACTTACCCGAGCGGACAACTCGAGCCGGGTGGGGAGGCAGCGTACCTGTAACCAAAAGATCATTCGGTATTACAACTTATCCAATCCTCGTTCTAAATTAGGGATATGACACTAACAGAAAATAAATCACGCCAGCATGCACTTCCCAGAAGATTTAGAAGACTCAGAAAGAAGAAGAGTTTTGTAACAGTTTTATATACAGTTCAAACAATATCAAAGTGGTAAAAAGCGACATTTAGCACATTAGGCCCAAATATGTAATATCAGACAATCACATGAAAGCCAAGTATAACAGTTATTCCAAGCTTGAATTCTGAACCCTGAACCAGAGATTCTGGGTTCGTACTCCCCAGCAGAGTTGCCAGAGCTGTCACACCTCCTTTTTCCCGAGGGGATAGGGGAGTTTTTCCAATTTAAGTGACATTAATCGAAATGGGATTATTTATCGATTTAGAGTCTCCACTTGGAATAATTTATGGTGTCCCAAGTCACCGGTTTATTTAAAATCCCAAATCAAGGAAATTGACTCTTATTTATGGTCTAGGAATATAGAAGACCGGGTAAGGAATTTTATTAATCCGGGAGAAGGTGTGAGGCACTCCTGAGTTCCGTGGTTTTAGCACGGTCACTCAACTGTTAATAATTGGCCTAATTATCTGATTTAATATATATTTGAAACCTATTGTGCACTTTTATCTTTTTAACCACTTTAATAGAGTTTTAATTGCTTTTAGGATTTATGGTGTTTATTTAAATAAGTCACGATCTCGCGCACTTATTGTTTTTGTACACATTGTGAATCGCGTCACGTGAAACGCACCCGCAATTTGCAACATATTTATTTTATTATTATTATTTGAAGTTGTGGTCGAGTCACGTGAAACGCACACTCGAATTGGGGATTACGTATCATGATTATGCTACGGGAACCGTACCAATAGTCACGATGATTATTATTAACCGCGCCTAAAGCTATGATGTTCATGAGTTATTTTCTTAAACTACTATGAGATTTGTTGTACTTTTAAACCATTTATAGCCCAAATAGAAAAATACTACCAGAAATTGTTGAACTACACCATAATAGGAGCATAAATTCAACATTCAATCAATGAGGGAAGCTAGGTGATTCAATTATACAACTCAAACATAAATACATGGGATTATGTGTGCATCTAGTGTTCCAAACAAGCTGAAAAGATCAACTAAAGGCTAACAAATGAAGTGTTGGAGCTCAACAGTGGAATAGTAGCAACGACAACCACAAAATAGATCGAATCAAACTTTTCACACCCAGAAATGATGGATGAAATATCTTAGAACAACGAGAAACAGAGGCTGCTTCATAATTGTTTGTCTTTTAAAAGAAAAACTCTGTAATTGCTCACAATTTCTCAGGTGCCCTCTATGGTTTTCTTTTCCAATCCTTGCATCACTTAGCCTAAATCCATCCTTTAACTACTTAGTGAACTCATCTAATGACTTAAAGTGTGAAGATGCATAACATATACTTTGCAAAATCCATTTGTAGCTCATGAACTCAATTAACAATGAGGAGGATTTCAGATTAGACTTATGTCAAGAACACGAAACTATCAATTAATGCTAACAGTGATTCAACTCACAAACCATTCACGCAGGCTACTAGATCGATGTCTCAACAACTAAAATTAAGATTACAAACCAAGCATGTCATAAATGACCAATTCTTAAACTCTGTCCTTTATATGGATGCTTTTGGACATGAACTTCAATTGGTTCCACAAGTGTTTCCAGAATTTAATTAACCAAAACAGTTTGAACATTAATCAGATCTGCAAAAATGTGACTTCTAACACAACTGATTTCAAAATACAAAAAATAACTATTTAATCACTAATTAGCATACCCCGATAGGAATCCGACATATTCACAACAAGCAGATGGAATATAGTGACCGAATTATCTTAGATTCAAAGTGAAATGTAATATTGACGCCCATTCAATAACAAACACTCACGGATCTCAATTCGACCTCAAAGCATATACATTCTTATAATTTCATGACATCAAAAGCTAAACAGAAGCATAATTTCAGGAAGGAAATTACCTCAACAGCAGCGGAAAAAATAAAGTTGTTTGAAGCAAGAACAAAAAGCAAACTCGACCGAAAGCTGAATAAATATGAGGTGCTTCCAATTGGAGCCCAGCTTCGGCGAAAATCTGCAACTTAGACTCCGAACAGCACTGATAGAAACCCAGGAAAAGTCTTTAAGCCGTAACGTTTCCAAAAATCCATTAGAATTCAAATCTTCATCAAACATTCATCTACCCTTTTTAGACCCTTTATTTTCGGATTCGATGTTTTTTTGAAATTTGAAGAATCTCTCTTTTCTTTTAGATCAGTGTATGAGCGAAATGAGGGAAAGATTAATTGTCTTGAGTGAGAAAATGCGTTGTTGGAGTTGATGGTGGAGCTGCTAGGGTTTGTTTTTCCTAAAATGGGGGGTCGTCCGTCTCTGGTGTTTTCAAAACCTCAAACGGCGGCTAGGAGGATGAAGATGGAGAAAGGGAAGGGTAGGGTTTTTTTGGTGGGGAAGGGATCCAGTCCGTTCTGATTAGGGTTAAGGGGAAGGGAAGTTTTAATGAGATGGGAAGGGAAAACAACGTAGTACTTGGGGTGATACTGCGTCATTTCATAGTCTCAGAGGTTAAGGATTTGGACCGGGTCTGGGGCGAAAATGTGGCAAAAATTGGGCTTGAAACAATGGCTCAATCCGATTTAGCTTAGCAGCCCCTTTCCTTCTTTATTAGCCTTTTGCAAAATTAGCCACTTTAGACTCAAATTTTAATTTAAATCTCACTTTTTGTGAGGCTAGCCTATTTATTTTACCTAATGATGGACTAATGCAACTAATTAATTAATTAACTAACCGAAGAATGCACTTTGTGATTTTATGTATTTAACTAATGCATTTAACAATGTAATTAAATTCTAAAATATAATTTAAAATCTAGAATGCTATGAAATTAATATTTGAATATTTTTTATGATTTTCTTGATTTACGATACTACTAGCATGCATAACAATGCGATAAGTACAAAAACAAATAAAGGAAAACATCTAAAATCCATAAAAATAATTAAAATTATTTTTGGATTATTTTTTCGGAGTAATTTTATATAAGGGCAAATATTAGGTGCTCACAGCTGCTCCTCTTTGCTCGGAAACATGAAGAGTTTTCGGACAAAGATAAAGAGAGTAATTACGAGCAATATTTGCCCGTTTGGATACTCCATGGGATGCGTTTTTCAAAAACTTTGATCGAACCGTACTTCGGAGGTTGCCTACATATCCTTGGCTATAAAAGAATCAGGTCAGTGTAGTTCTTGAAGTTTAGGTAGCTGAGACTACCAGGAAGCGGTGATTTCACTGTTGTTGTTGTTGCTGCTGCTTACTGAGCTCCTTATTATACCAAAGTCAAAAATGAAAAAGACTAACTAAGCCTATCAACTATGAGTTACAAGATTCCTATTTATAAGTCTTCTGAAGCTTGATCTTGAGTCTTGGTTGGTCTTCATACAGACTCTGATCTGAATCCTGATGCTTGTTAGCTGCAGGTGCTAGTTCATTCTTCTATGGCTTCTTCGGATCAAAACGGTAAATGCAATGCTCGTGACTTCAGTCATGTCTTGAGCAGTCCACATCTTTTCATCTGCTTCTGCACTTTGGATTCACTTCTTTCTTTTCTTTTCTTTGGATCGAGACATCTTCTTTTGGTCATCTCGAACCCTGTGCCTCGAGGTATAACCTGCTCAGGCACCAAAACAAACAAACGCAATTTTCTGCCCCAGTTTTCACTAGGAATCTTTAGTGAGTTATTTGTAACAAAACTCTATACTACTTCATTATTGAAAGAAATAAAAGGTTGGGATTGGTGTTCCCTGGGAAAACAAAGACTAGGGAGTGGAGACCCTATGACTAAGATAAAATCAACTAAGGAGTGGAGACCTTATGTAGAAAAAGCGATTAGGGAGTGGAGACCCTATGTCTAAAAATAAAAATCAACTAAGGAGTGGAGACCCTATGTTGGAAAAGCGACTAAGGAGTGGAGACCCTATGTCTAAAATAAAATCAACTAGGGAGTGAAGACCCTATGTTGGAAAAGCGAATAGGGAGTAGAGACCCTATGTCTAAAATAACATCAACTAGGGAGTGAAGACCCTATGTTGGAAAAGCGACTAGGGAGTGGAGACCCTATGTCTAAAATAATCATCAACTAGGGAGTGGAGACCCTATGTTGTAAAAGCGACTAGGGAGTGGATACCCTATGTCCAAAACTCATCAACTAGGGAGTGGAGACTATATATTGGAAAAGAGACTAGGGAGTGGAGACTCTATATCCAAAAATCATCAACTAGGGGGTGGAGACCCTATGTTGGAAAAGCATACTAGGGAGTGGAGACCCTATGTCTATAAAATATCAACTAGGGAGTGGAAACCCCATATTAGAAAATGCAGTTAGGGATTGAAGACCCTATACTACCATGATTTCGAACTTTCATTCTTTTTTTGTTTTTTTAGAGAATGAGTAAAATGCGGGAACGAATTTGGAGAAGACTTCCCCTTTTTTTCATCATTATCATCATCGTTTTCTTTTTCTTCTTTTTTTTATTTCAGAGAATGAGTAACTGCGGGAAAGAATTTTGGAGGAGACTTCCCTTTTTGGAGTTGTTGAAAGTTGTTTCCAGCCCTTGCGCAGTTTTGTTTTGGTTGCACCTGCTTCTTGCAAGGTTGCTTTGGATTGCATCTGTTTCCTATTTTTTTTAAAAAGAACAATTTGTTAGCTTGAAACGCTGGTTGGTTTTGTGGCCTTGAATGTTTCGGTCACTTGATCTCGGCACTTTCAACTACAACTGGTTATTTCCTAAATATCGATTGCATTTCTGACCCTAGAGAACCTCTTGCTTTTAAAGACTTTGCCATGACGGTTAGTCACGTAGGACTTAACCTTTTAACTTTATTTTGCCTTTGTGGGCATTTGACTTTGATTTCCTTTCTTTTCAGGAGTTTTTAATTTCGAAACATCGGCCATTATGTCCAGTCGGAGTCGACTCGATGCACTTGCCGAGGCTAGGTGCCTTATTGGATATTGGCTCGTATCAGACAAGAACCCTGTAAATCAATCTTGCCATCCTTTCTTTGTCTTAGTTTCATAACAGAATTAGACCGAAAGGGATTCAAAGAAAAGCAAACAATGAAATGGACAAATGAACTTAGACGATAGGTATCCCTTATGGGGAAAGGAAAGGACTTATCTGGAGTGCATGCGGACTTCATTGAACATTACATGCCTTTTGGACTGGATGCCTGATCTTGTGTAAACCATCCGACTCTCAGAAATGCATCACAACTTTTGCCTTGAAACCGAGAGACCTTGCCCAGGATTGTGTCGGTGCCAGTTACTATGAGGATCCTCTTTTTAATCAGTGGCGCCCTTTGCGGGTTTTCATCAGCTGGCCTCTCTCATTTCTCTTCTCACCGTCGGCTTATAGTACTCTTTGCGAGTTTTCACTAACAAGACTCTCATTTTCAATTTCTCTACTTACCGTCGCCTTACGGTGCTTGTGAGGGTTTTCACCAATAAGACTCTCTCATTTTATTTCTCTCATTTCATTACATTGGATACAAATAATTGTATCCTCCCATTTTGAA
>AWOL01S0024248.1:22686-46926 GCA_000715115.1 Nicotiana otophora
CGGAATCAAGTCGAACGTAATTCAAGGAACTTTTGTTTTTTTTATTTTGTTTTTCTATTATTTCTGTTTTGTTTTGTTTTCTCTTTCTTTTTCCTTTCCTTTTTTTTCATTTTTCATTTCATTTTCTTTGTCTTTTCTTCCTCCTTTTTTTGTATTTTTCTTTTTCTTCTCTTTCCATTTTTTTTTTATTTTTCATTCATTTTGTTTTTCAATAATGACTTCCAGGTTCCAATGAGGGTAATCAAAGAATGGGAGCTAGCTCAAAAGGGTTTGCAAAGGGTTAAATGTTTGGATAGTGAGAAAGAAAGCATTTTTCATCCCAACCAGAGAACATTAATGCGATATAGAGGATCCAACACAGTACCTTTTGACTGCACCTGCGTTGACAGTCATTTCAGGTACATTTTCTTCGATGTGTCTCAAGAACAACGCTCTCTTTTGGCAGTACTCTTGTGCAATGTATGAACCTTTCCAACCTGAAGCCAATTTTCTTTTAGTTGTTCTAATTCTTTGTTTTATTTCCTTAAACTTATCTTCATTGCATTCTGATTCTTGATTCACTATTTCACAATCTGACAGCATTTTAGGATCTGGGCATGAAGTCCGCAAGCATGTCATGTTATCGAAATCTGCATTTAACAGAACTGAAAAATGAATAAGAGAAGTGACAAAATTAAGAAAAGAGACATTCCTGAACAACGAAATATTAATTTTATTTGATTTTTTTTTTTTTTTTTTTTTTTTTTCGATAGAGTTTTTAAAAAATATATTTAAAGATAGAAGGGTTAATACCGGAAAGTAAGAAAATAAAGTAAAACATCCGGATCACATCCTGAGATAATCATGACGCAGAAAGAATAGCAAGACTGGCTACCGAGACTCCCGTCTGATGGGGAACTTTCAGGCTTGGCGACCATTTTTTGGCTTTTCCTCTGTCTCGGCAAGGGATTTAAGGGCCTTTAGTGCCGTATCAAATTCCTCATCTCTCCAATTTCTGTTCATCAAACCCTCTGAACCACTCTGAACGGCTTGTGATGTGGCCTTAAAGGCAGCATGACTCAAGATTCGGCCTATTTTTAACCCATTATCTACTAACTCCCCAATTTTGATTACCTCAGCAAATGGCCTACCCATAGCGGACATCATGTTTTGGAAGCAGTCTGCCTCTTGGGTATGTAGAAAGACTACAACCATTTCGGCTTCGTCCATCAGAGGCTTTACCCTGACAGCTTGCTCACACCATTTGATATCATATTCGCGGAAGCTTTCCGCGGTTTGCTTTTTCAAAGTGGACAAAGAGTTCCTGTCAGGAGCGATGTCTACATTATATTGGAATTGGCAGAGAAACTCTCGAGCCATATCCTCCCACACATGCCAATGGGTAATATCTTGATCCATATACCACTAAAAAGCGATTCCAATGAGGCTTTATCCAAAATAGGCCATTAGCAGCTCCTGTTTTCCACCAGCATCCCTTAACTGGTTACAATATCATTTCAGATGAGCGACCGGGTCTCCGTGCCCGTCGTACTTTTCAACTTTTGGCGTTTTGAAACCAGTCGGCAAGTGAACATGGGGAAACATATACAGGTCGGAGTAAGAGACACTCTTTTGGCCACTCAGACCTTGCATGTTTTTCGGTCTCTGTTCCAGGCTCTTCATCTTCCAAGTCATTTCCTCTTGCTCGAGATTCTTGACAACCTTTTCTTGCCTCGTCGAGAAGTCACATTGCGTAAGTTGAGTAAATGAGTATGGGGTCACATATGTTATTTTTGGTTGAAATTGTAGACCTTGAAAGGCGATCATTGGAGGCTCAATATACGGTCATGATAAAGTTAGTTGTGCAGTAGTGCAGACTGGTGCTGCGGATAACATTGTTGGCGGTGCCTTTGAAGCCGACACCTGGGGGCGAACCACAAAAGGTATTCCGGGACCGTTAAATAACACTTGAGGGAACCCGCATGGGATGAACGGGTTGGGCACCGAGGCGTTGGTAGCCTCACCTGACCTGGGGATCAACTAAGGGAGCCCAGGGATTGCACTTGGCGGTTACCTACTATTAGACCAGGCATCCCACATTTTCAATATGCGGAGACGCAATATCCTATGCTCTTCAGCAGCTGCTGATTCTGATTGTGGAATAGCCGGTGCTGGGCTATCCTAAGGATTGATAATTGGTATATGACTTTCGGGGGCTTTAGGAACACTGCCTTTAGATTTGCTGAACTAAGGATGGGAAGCCAAATTACCAAAAACCCATCCACCTAAAACAGGACCTGTCTTATTTACACATACAACAAACTGGTTAGCATGAGACATTTAACAAATGGGGAATCGCATATTGGGGATACAATGAATCTGAACAGTTAAACATTTCTAAATGTTTTTGCAATGGCTGTGTGTTTAATCCTGGCTTTGCTATCTCTTTTCTCAAGTTTCAAACCCTAATTTCTTTTCCCTTCTCTTTGCTGTTTTTCGCTCTTTTATTTCTTCACTCTTTTCTTTCTTTTTCACTCAACTTTTCCTTTTTATTTCTCTCTTTTTTCACTCGTTTTCAATTTATTTTTCACTCAGATTGTCTATAGCCATGATTGAATCCGATGGGGATTGCTTGCGTATCATGACGCCGCATGAATCAGATCATTACGTAGTTCAGGAAATAAATACAAAATAAAAGATTTTTGTTTTGGGGTTTTCAATATTTCATTAAATATAATCATTTTGGATTTTTCTATTACAAAGACATTGGAAATATTGACGATTAAACATACAGACTCAAAACAGAAAAATAAACAAACTTGGAAAAGATAAAAAGACTCGAAAAGGTAAAATACAGACTCAAAGCCAAAAATAAATTTTAAAAAAATCAGGAATACATAAGAGCCACCAACACTACTACGGGGCCTGCGGGACATCAGTCGGTCTCGACACGGGCCTGCGTGCAATATCTTTTTGAAGGTACTCTAAATCAGCCATCACGTGATGGACAACGGTCATCACAGAATCAAAGAACATGGACATGGTCATATCTTTGCATTGATGGAACTTCATTGCGGCGTAATCAGTGATTTCTTTAATCCTCATTCTAATGACACCCTTTTCTTGGAGAAAGCGTCCAATTTGCTGAGATCGGGCCTCCAACACTTGCGTGGCCGTGTGGTTTTGGTCTTGCAATTGTTGCATGTCTTCTTCCAATCGGGAAATCAATATATAGCAATGCTCTCTTTCCGCTTTGAAATTCTTTGTTTTCTGGACCATTTCATTTTCAAGAGTGGTCATCTTTTTCTTTAAGATCGTGACTCCTCTGTCATACTTTTTCTTTAACTGCTGAACAAACGTTGTTCGTTCTTCTAGATATTTTGCCAATTTTTCCCGAGCTATTGCCAATTCATCCTCAGCCTTTGTCAGATCAAACACATAATCATACACTTTTCACCTCAGATTGCTTATGAGTCTTTCATCTTTTTCGCTTATTACCGGGTTTTCAGCGGCTATTTTTATTTTTTGAATCTGAGCTCGGAGTGCTTCGTTTTTCTAAGCCAACTTTTTCTTTTCCCCTTCATCCACAGCGGCCTACAAACTATTATCAAATTTGATGTTTCTAATTTGATATTCTAGTTTACTTATGGTAGTCCGATAGTCATTCTCTTTGGCTAACCAAGCATATTGTTCCTGCGATGTGTCGACAAATTCTTGGATATAAGGGCTTTTAGTCGGCCTTTCATATTCATCATTCGTCGCGACTCTCTTTCCATACCAAGCAAGATAACCAGGTAAAACCTCGCCCCGGACAAATCGCGTACTCGGGTGTTTGCCCCCAAATTAAGCCTCGGAGCGGATTTCAACCACATGAGTAATAAGATCTTCATCTCTAGGAACTGTTTGGCATCTTCCAAGTTGTCTCAACTCCCAGTACGGAGCATATGGTTGGATGCTTCGGAGACCCATTAGATGAAAGTAGGGACCGGTGGCGGGCATGTAAACAATCTCATCAACGGAAAGCCAACCCAATGTCTACTCTATCTGATCTGCGGTTATAGAACAAATGCGGAATATCCAATCTTTGACCCCTTCCGGCATTTCAAACCCTGTTACTCATGTACCAAACTCTTCGATGCAGTTTTTTCCCGTAGGCCCGTAGTTCATGTATCGGGGACGGTGACAAAGGTGCTCGATCATCCACATTTGTAATAACAGATTGCACCCTTCAAAAAACCTGACTCCGGCCTTACAAGATGTGAGAGCTCCGAATATATCTGATACGATCATGGGCGCGAAGGTACTTTTGGCCTGCGTAGTCAAAACATGGACAACTCTGGCTATACATAAATCAATGCGCCCATCCTCCCCCGGGAATACCAAAAGGCCTAAAAATGCCACTATGAAGGCAAAGCATCTATGCGTTTCCCACTTTGACCGGTTTCCCTTACTGCAGAGTCCATTTTTTGGGTCTTCAAATCCCCTTAAGTGCCCGTATCGCTGGTATAGAAAGTGAAAAGTGGAAGCTCTACATACTACACTTTCAGTCTTGATCTGCCTGTTTATTTTTAGTAGGTCTAGAAACTTGTGGGAAGTAACGGTCCTTGGAGATATCAGATACTTGTGCCTTAATCCCTCCGTAGTCCCGACATAACCCGCAATTTCTTCCAAGGTAGGTGTAAGCTCAAAATCTGAGAAATGCAAAACATTATGAGCGAGATCCCAGAATGACACCAGTGCCTCTATCAAATCCCTTCTAGGTTGAATTTTCAATAGTCCAGTGAGTGCCCCTAGGTATCGGTTGACCTTGTCTTGCCCTTGTTTTCCCAAGTCTTCCCACTACATTTGGAGTGTTAGTGGAATCTGATCCATAGCCTTCACCGGTAAATTCTGAATAGTGCTCATTCTGCACATTTTTAAATTAGGGTGACTAGGTTAAAACATGTGAGTTTTGTTTGAAAACTGATCAGAAAAGATTATTTTTGCAAAATTTAATTTAAAATAAATCACGGCTACTTTTGCAGATATGGCTCTTCAGCACTTCAGAAGGGAAAATTTTAGGGTTGTGTTTGCTAAGTGGCCAAAAACTAGAAAAAAGACCATAGGCGACTATTCTTGCAAAGACGACCTTCCGGCATCCGGTCGGGACACTTTTGGCTATTTGGACAAAAACGGCATCACCTAACTTATTTATGACAAAATGACAGCATTTTATATTTTTGGTTCTTTTTTGCAAAAAGCGGGGCTGGACCCGATGAAGGTTGCCTACGTATCCCACATCCAGTGAGAATCAAACCCGCGTAGTTCGGTAAGTTTTGACGCAACAGGAAAATATGACTTATTTTGAAATAACTTTTTCTTTTTTTTTCTTTTTTTTTCTTTTTTTTGTTTCAAAATTTCGGCAGAGTTTCGAGGTATTTTGAATACCGAAATTTTCATAAACTGATGACTTTCTCTCTCCTACCTCAATCTTGGTTTTTTCTTGATTTTTCCTCCCTATTCTCAAAGCCAGTCAACATGCAAGTCGAAGTGAAGAAATGCAAAGTAGCACGTAAAATGCATCAGGATGGTCTTTTTATTTCGGGTACACTTGTTCTAGACGGACCCAACCCCTGTGTTAAGTCCCCAAAGTCAAATGCACGTGATGCAAACAAGTTCCTACTAGGTATTCGACATGAGGCTATGTTATTCTAAGTTTAAAATATGGTGTATTATTCTAGACCTGACTTACCCGAGCGGACAACTCGAGCCGGATGGGGAGGCAGCATACCGGTAACCAAAAGATCATCCGGCGTTGCAACTTGTCCAATCCTTGTTGTAAATTAGGGATATGACACTAACAGAAAATAAATCACGCCAGTGTGTACTTCCTAGAAGATTTAGAAGACTCAGAGAGAAGAAGAGTTTCGTAACAGTTTTATATACAGTTCAAACAATATCAAAGCGGTAAAAAGCGGCTAGCACATTAGGCCCAAACATGTAATATCAGACAATCACAAGAAAGCCAAGTATAACAGTTATTCCAAGCTCGAATTCTGAACCCTGAACCAGAGATTCTGGGTTCGTACTCCCCAGCAGAGTCGACAGAGCTGTCACACCTTCTTTTTCCCGAGGGGATAGGGGAGTTTTTCCAATTTAAGTGACATTAATCGAAATAGGATTATTTATCTATTCAGAGTTGCCACTTGGAATAATTTATGGTGTCCCAAGTCACCGGTTTATTTTAAATCCCAAATCGAGGAAATTGACTCTTATTTATGGTCTACGAACATAGAAGACCGGGTAAGAAATTCTGTTAACCCGGGAGAAGGTGTGAGGCACTCCCGAGTTCCGTTATTTTAGCACGGTCACTCAACTGTTCATAATTGGCCTAATTATATGATTTAATACATATTTGAAACCTATTATGCACTTTTACTTTTTTAACCACTTTAATAGAGTTTTAATTTCTTTTAGGATTTATGGAGTTTATTTAAATAAGTCACGATCTCGCGCACTTATTGTTTTTGTACACATTGTGAATCGCGTCACGTGAAACGCACCCGCAATTTGTAACATGTTTATTTATTATTATTATTTGAAGTTGTGATTGAGTCACGTGAAACGCACACTCGAATTGGGGATTATGTATCATGACTATGCTACGGGAACCGTACCCATAGTCACGATGATTATTATTAATCGTGCCTAAAGCTACGATGTTCATGAGTTATTTTCTTAAACTACCTTGAGATTTGTTGTACTTTTAAACCATTTATAGCCCAACTAGCAAAATACTACCAGAAATAGTTGAACTACACCATAATAGGAGCATAAATTCAACATTCAATCAATGAGGGAAGCTAGGTGTTTCAATTATACAACTCAAACATAAGTACATGGGATTATGTGTGAATCTAGTGTTCAAAACAAGCTGAAAAGATCAACTAAAGGCTAACAAATGAAGTGTTGGAGCTCAACGGTGGAATAGCAGCAACGACAACAACAAAATAGATCGAATCAAACTTTTCACACCCAGAAATGATGGATGAAATATCTTAGAACAACGAGAAACATAGGCTACTTCATAATTGTTTTTCTTTTGAAAGAAAAACTCTGTAATTGCTCACAATTTCTCAGGTGCCCTCTATGGTTTTCTTTTCCAATCCTTGCGTCACTTAGCACAAATCCATCCTTTAACTACTTAGTGAACTCATCTAATGACTTAAAGAGACAAGATACATAACATATATTTTGCAAAATACATTTGTAGCTCATGAACTCAATTAACAATGAGGAGGATTTCAGATTAGACTTATGTCAAGAACATGAAACTATCAATTAATGCTAACAGTGATTCAACTCACAAACCATTCACGCAGGCTACTAGATCGATGTCTCAACAACTAAAATTAAGATTACAAACCAAGCATGTCATAAATGACCAATTCTTAAACTCTGCCCTTTATATTGACGCTTTTTGACATGAACTTCAATTGGTTCCACAAGTGTTCCCAGAATTTAATTAACCAAAACAGTTTGAACATTAATCAGATCTGCAAAAATGTGACTTCTAACACAACTGATTTCAAAATACAAAAAACAACTATTTAATCACTAATTAGCATACCCCGATAGGAATCCGACATATTCACAACAAGCAGATGGAATATAGTGACCGAATCATCTTAGATTCAAAGTGAAATGTAACATTAACGCCCATTCAATAACAAACACTCATGGATCTCAAATCGAGCTCAAAGCATATACATTCTTATAATTTCATGACATCAAAAGCTAAACAGAAGCGTAATTTCAGGAAGGAAATTACCTCAACAGCAGCGGACACAATAAAGCTGTTTGAAGCAAGAACAAAAAGCAAACTGGACCGAAAGCCGAATAAATATGAGGTGCTTCGAATTAGAGCCCGTCTTTGGCAAAAATCAGCAAATTAGACTCTGAATAGCACTGATAGGAACCCAGGAAAAGTCTTTAAGCCTTAACGTTTCCAAAAATCCATTAGAATTCAAATCTTCATCAAACATTCATCTTCCCTTTTTAGACCCTTTATTTTCGGATTCGAATTTTGTTTTGAAATTTGAAGAATCTCTCTTTTCTTTTAGATCAGTGTATGAGCGAAATGAGGGAAAGATTGATCGTCTTAAGTGAGAAAATGCGTTGTTGGATTTGATGGAGGAGCTGCTAGGGTTTGTTTTTTCCAAAATGGGGGGTCGTCCGTCTCTGGTGTTTTCAGAACCTCAAACGGCGGCTAGGAAGATGAAGATGGAGAAGGGGAAGGCTAGGGTTTTTTTGGTGGGGAAGGGATCCAGTCCGTTCTGATTAGGGTTAAGGGAAGGGGAGTTTTAATGAGATGGGAAGGGAAAATGACGTAGTACTTGGGGTGATACTACGTCGTTTCATGGTCTCAGAGGTTAAGGATTTGGACCGAGTCTGGGGCGAAAATGTGGCAAAAATTGGGCTTGAAACAATGGCCCAATCCGATTTAGCTTAGCAGCCCTTTTTCTTCTTTTCCTTCTTTTTTAGCCTTTTACAAAATTAGCCACTTTAGACTCAAATTTTAATTTAAATCTCACTTTTTGTGAGGCTAGCCGATTTATTTTACCTAATGATGGACTAATGCAACTAATTAATTAATTAACTAACCTAAGAATGCACTTTGTGATTTTATGTATTTAACTAATGCATTTAACAATGTAATTAAATTCTAAAATACAATTTAAAATTTAGAATGCTATGAAATTAAGATTTGAACATTTTTTATGATTTTCTTGATTTACGATACTCCTAACATGCATAACAATGCGAATAAGTGCAAAAGCAAATAAATGAAAACATCTAAAATCCATAAAAATAATTAAAATTATTTTTGGATTATTTTTTAGGAGTAATTTTATATTAGGGCAAAATTTAGGTGCTCACAGATTTGACGAGGGAGCATGCTCCACCCTCCGTTAGACCAAGAGTGTACGAGTCCCACGTGCCATTTCATTCAAGGGAGATTCCCTACCTTGATCATTTGCCAGGTATGCCGGATGTGGATGCCCTCACAAGGGATACTGATGAAATTCGGATAGTAATATGGGATGAATCTAGAGCAACGGTGTTGTCAAAGGGAATGCTTTTTCCCGATAAAACGTGCCTAACTAGGGCGGTGCTAATGTACAGCGTAAAAGAGTGTCGTGAGATCACGGTACGCAAGTCATCTCCAGATGTATATAAGGTAGTCTGTCGTAGATAGTTTACGGGTTATAATTGAATGTTACATGCGAGGAAGAAGAAAAATAATATGTGGGTTGTGGGTAAATATATTGACACCCACAATTGTGAAATAGACACATTCAGTGGGAATCATTTTAACTTGAGTGCTGACTTGATTTCACTTGTCTTGATTCCACACATTGAAGCGTCCATAAGGTACAAGATCAAAGAGTGTATAACATCCGTCCACCAGGAATATAGGTGCACCATTACTAAAAGAAAGGCATTTCTTGGGCGCAAACGTGCGTTTAAAATTGTTTATGGTAACTGGGATAAGTCCTTTACATCTCTACCTAGGTACATGGCTGCATTGCAACACTTTAACCCCGAGACTGTTGTTGAATGGAAGCTTGAGCGGAGTCCGAAAATACCAGAACATATATTCAAATATGTGTTTTGGTCATTTAAACCAGCAATTGATGGTTTTCTGCATTGCCGGCTGGTAATATCCATAGACAACAGTCATGTTTATGGAAAGTATGATATTAAGTTGTTGATCGTTGTTGCAGTAGATGCTAATGGAAGTATATTTACCTTAGCTTTTGCTATTGGTGCCAATGAAAGCCAAGAGACGTGGACACTATTATTGAACCACTTGAAAGAGCACGTTATCAAACAGCATTCAGGTATTTGTCTAATATCTGATTGGCATGATGGTATTTTAAGTTCTGTACAGAATTTGCGTGCATGGCAGGAACCGTATGCCTACCACCGTAACTGTGTGAGACACCTGAAGGCCAATTTCCAGAAGGCATAATTCAACAAGTATTTGCATGATTTAATGTGGATGACTACAACAGATTACCAAGAGTGTAAATTCAGGAGGCGCATGGAATCTATCAGGCAGGAAGACAGGAGAGCCTATCGTTGGTTGATGCGACATGAGCTTGAAAAGTGGACTTTTCATGCGAATGGTGGCAGAAGATGGGGAATTCTGACTACAGATGTGTCAGAGTCTTTCAACGGGTTATTGAAGTCTGCACGAGGATTGTCTGTCACTGCCATGGTGCGGATGTCATTCAAGAAGATGGCGGAGAGGTTTGTTGAAAGGGATAGAGGTGCATCGTCATTGATGGAAAGGAGTACTTAATTTATGCCAATACCAATAAAAAGATTTGATAAATACAGGAAGCGAGCACATTGGCATTCATTTTTGCAGTATTGCAACTAGCGAAATATTTTTTGAAGTTCGCACTGCTATCCATCACAACCGGGGGAATAATACACACACCGTAAATAAAGCCAGAAGGTTATGCTATTATGGGAAATAATCCATCTACCACATGCCGTGCTCACATGCCATTAAGTGCTTTCAACGTACAGGTTCAGGGGTAACCAACTACGTTGATAAAGAATATAGTGTTGTTGCATACTTAAACACCTATAGTGGGCAGTTGCAGCCAGTGGTTGCTGAGCATTATTGACTGCTGGAACCATTTAAAATGGTGTGTAACAAGGACTATATATGTCAATGACAGGTGCAAAAAAGAACGCGTATACGGAACCAAATGGAATTGGTGATACCGTTTAAGCGCGCAAATGTGGCATATGCTCACAAACAGGACACGACCGTCATAAATGTCCTTCAGTTGGTTTGGATGGCGGTGGTAATCCATCTCCTGGTGGAATTTTATCTAATGTGCCCAACTATCAAGGATACACGTAGTGTCTTGTTTTCGTAATGTGGTTGTAATAAGCGTATGTACTTGTTTATCTTGCAGAATGTATGAAATAAAATTATGTTTCCATTGCTGTTAAATCTTATTAATATCTAACATTTATCTTCAGTACAACAATCTAACATAAACCCATTTTAAAAAAATAATTGTCTTATCGACCTGAAAAAGCTGCTCGCCTGTAAAAGCTATCTTCTGAAAAAGTTGTATTGTACCCGAAAGAATCTTTAACACATGAAGCATAGCGCAGTGAATTACTACGTTATGTGTGTTGTCTTCACGACCTGAAAAGTTGCTCGCCTGCAAAAGCTATCTTCTGGAAAAGTTGTTTTGTACCCGAAAGAATCTTTAACACGCGAAGCATAGCGCGGTGAATTACTATGTTATGTGGGTTGTCTTGTCTATAAATAACTAGCGCATTTTAGTTATTATATGCGCTTAACAAAAACAAATAGCAAAACGTTCCATAAAGTTTTCATTTTTCTTGCATTAACAAATGTCTGGACGCAATGACTAACCAAGGTGCTATTGTGGCAAACGTGTGATTTTGAAGGCATGTTGGTCCGATTGAAATGTTGGGCGCAGATATTGGATGTGTCAACATTGTTTGAGCACAATGACGGAAATCATTGTATGTTTGAGGAATGGTATGATGAACCCATTAACCAGGAATATTAAAAATCATGCTTGCAGTATGTTTGGAATATGAACGGTGAATACCAACGCCAGATCTCTGAAATGCAATGAGTAATTGCGATAGTGCAGGAGAAACTAAAAGAGGCAGAAGAATAAAAAAATAAAATGGAAGAGAAATTTAAGTGGTTGGAGTAGAGAATAATAGGCGGTAGTGACTAAACAAACACATGTATGTGTTGAGTGTAGTATTTTATCTTTATGTTTTCGATGTCATGTATTTTCATTAGTTCTATTGAATTTAAATTATGTTAAGTTGCTATATTTGTGTTTGTGTTGCAGTATTAAAATAACTAAGAACCGGAGAAATAAAAACATAATGTGCATATAATGTAAACAATAAAAATTATTGCTATTATTTACTGAATGTCATATGTACATAAAATACAAAAAATATCAATGTGCCACATATCTTGTATGCTTTAATGCAGCTGTTGTCCTGAGGCGCATCTCATCCTGCCCGGCTACACTATCAGGATCATCCTCATCACGTCGCCTCTTTATCGGAGGATGCGTTGCAGCATGATCGTCAGTAGGGCTGGCAGGCTCGGTAGAAGGGGTCGTCGGTCCAGTAGTAACCTACAGAATAATAAGATATTTTAGTATATGAAATATATATTAGTAATGTACGTGTTACGTCACAAAAATTTAAATTGTCTTACCATGGTCTCGTCGGACTCCTGAATATAATCATTCGTCGCAGGCAACATGTTTGTTTCTCGATTTATCACTCAACATGTCTGTTATTTTAAATGTTAGTTTATTATTTATATGTTAGTTTAATATTGTATATGTTAATTTTATTATTTTATATGTTAGTTTTATCATTATATATTTTTGTTTATGACTCACTTATTTTTTACTATAATAAAATTAAATAATTAATTTTTATAATTATACAAGATTTAATTATTAAATATTCACATATGGGTTCCGGGCTTGATATTTCAGGCCCAGTAGATATCCTGAATTCTTGTGTTCATGATGAGAAAATTTCTCAATTTATCACTCAACATGTCTGTTATTTTAAATGTTAGTTTATTATTTATATGTTAGTTTAATATTGTATATGTTAGTTTTATTAATTTATATGTTAGTTTTATTATTATATATTTTTGTTTATGACTCACTTATTTTTGACTATAATAAAACTAAATAATTAATTTTTATAATTATATAAGATTTAATTATTAAATATTCACATATGGGTTCCGGACTCGATATTTGAGGGTTAGTAGCACCCAGGTATCTTGGAAATATTGTTGTTTTCTCATACTTAGTCCAGGAAATATTATTGTTTTCTCATGTTATTTTCTTACGATTGTTGACTAGAATTGGACATAATTTGTGTTTGAACTATCAGTTTTTTTGACGTATTTTTGGGTATAATAGATACTTAAATGATTAATTCAATAACTACAAGTATACTACGCTAAAGGGCACTACATTTTACTACGCTAAAAGGGCACTACATTACAAATACAAGCACTATATTAGGCCACAAGATACCACTGAAGGGAACTAAAGTAACAATTTATCTATTTTACTAGTCTTTAAGCAAATAAATAATCTAAACCAGATAAAAAAACTAACAAATAAATTTAATCACAAAACATTCACGAAAATACATATACCACAGTAAAATGTAACTAATTAACATTTTGTTTAACAACTAATAATAATTTCTCTATTTTTACTAATTTTTTTAGCACACTAATATCATAGTCCGGATAAAAATAATAAATTAGTTAAATCGCAAAACAATCACAAAACAACATAGAACACATTAAAAATAACTAATATGTATTTTTTTATACGAGTTTTAACAAAAACTAAGTCGGAATACCTCGATTTAAGGTTTTTGGAAAGTTTAAGATTTGGTGATTTGGAGCCGAAACGAGCAACCCACAATGAGATAACGCCTTAGCTAGAATGTGGGACCGCGAATCTTTACTTTTTGTGGGACGGGTGGGCTCCACTCAAGCTTTTTTGATTGTTAATAGGGGAACGCCTGTTTTTTTAAGTTTTAATGGGGGGGAGTTCTGGTTTAGTGGGGAAGGGAAGGGAACGATTTATTATGTAGGTATAGCGCCATTTATTAAGGCGCTATACTATAACGCCTTAATAAACGGCGCTATACTTGCCCGTCTTTTCAAATTCAAGTATAACGCCCTTTTAAAGGGCGCTATACCTTAACGGGCAAATGGTTATAACGCTCTTTTATACATATTTTGGTCACTATATTTATTTTCCACACATTTCGATTGTTTGAGTCCAAAAGAACCACATTTTGGTTCCGGACTCCAATTTCGCAGGTACTTTCAATTTTCTAGGGCTATGAAAGAGGGATAAGCATTTATTCTTATCTTTTAAAATGGTAAAGGAAAGGAAAAGCAGAAACTATAAGTTGGTTTTCTAGAGAAAGGGGATAGGGTTTGGCTATATTCTTATATATACAGTACATAGCTATGATCTGAGATTGAAAGTCGTAGATTTATTTTTGGTTTTTTCACAAGTTTCCTAGGTTATTCAATCTCTGGAAGAAGTCTTGACAACCACGTATTTTTGGTCTTTTTGCTCTTTTTCCAAAAGATTCTTTACATCCTAAAAACTTGGGGCTTGGGGTTTCTCTTTTGCGTTCTCTGATCTTAGCTCTTGTGAGAGAGAAAGAAGGTAATTCTCATTCGCAGCATGTGATTCAATCCCTATCGGGTATATGGAAAAACGTTGCATCTTTTCCTATCCACATTGGACATCAAGTGTCTTTAGCACTTATAGGGTAGGTAACAAATGAATATTCGTAGTCTATTCTAAGTCTTAGGCAAATTTTGAGGATTCTGGCATTGACCTGCTAGTAGAAGTTGTGAATGTGGAAACTTTATCTCTTACATCGTTTATACTAAATTCAAGTCCGATGAGTAAAGGACTTTACAGGTCATGTCTGTTGTTCTTTGTTCTTTTGGCGAAAATATAATATTGAACTTTGTTGGTAGTAATTGAAGTAGAAGAAGATGATGAAATCATGATGCTCTCCTTCAAAATCTAACAGTGAGTTTTGGAGATTAGGGACCAATGTGGCTAAGAATAAGGACTATTAATGCTCCAAGTTAAAGAAGAAGATGATTTTAAGTTTTAAGCCCAAAGATTAGAGACTATTTTAGGGCCTTTCTCCGAATTTATACCCATTCTTGCTTTGAGCTCATTTTTTCATTATCATTTCAGTCGTTCCTCTTATTGACGCCGCAGTGGTGTTTATATCAAAGCCTGTAGCTTATAGCCTGAGAAAAGTGCGGACAGGCATCCCAAATTCCAACAATTCATTGTCAAAAAGGGTCAGGTAAATAATTATGCTTTACCTGGAAGTGTTTAAGTAATGTTGAGTAACTCTACGAAGTTTTTAAATAATGCTTTACCTGGAAGTTTTTAAATAAGTGTTTATATCAAAACCTCTTTTTTTATGGCTCAGAGATTCCATTTTGGTGATGCCCCTGTTGTTGATGAGGAGAAAGCTATACAGAACGCTGCCAAAGCTCTCGTTGTTTTTACGGTATTCTTTCACATTAATTTGCTCTTACTGTGTATTTGATCAGAGGGAAGTTGCTTTATTTATTACTAATAATTTTCCTTGTTTAGATGGCAGGTACTACAGTTGTCTATCAATGGAACAGAATGCAGCAGCGGAGATATCGAAGAGTTTTGGACTTATTAAAGCAAGAACCCTCGGAGGTAGAGCAACAATGCTTGGCCAAAATGCAGCGAGAAATCTTGGAGGAAAAGCGAAAAATCAACGATAAAATGTGGAGGGCAAAGGTAGAATTCTGCTGCTCTCTGTATCTAGCCCGCCCTTTTGTAATTTTCCTTCAACAATCTATCCATAGTGCAAATCCCCAATATTCTACTTAGTCCTTCCAACAGTGATAAAAACATTTAGGTCGCCTCTTTATTGTAGGTGATGTTTCCTGCTTGAAACCTGTTATTTTGATTCTTACATCTTATACTTGTGGCAGGCAATGAATCAGTTTCTGCTGGAGACAGCAGAAAAGGTGCAGTTAGAGGCAGTTAACGGAACAAAACCACAGGTTGTGGCAGTTAACGCAAGTCTTGAAGAAGTAAATCCATGATTGAGGAACAAAATTCAATTTCTTTTTTCGTGTTCATGTGCTGTAATTAAGCCTTAGAGGCACAAGGCATTGAGCAAATTGTTTGTCAATTAGCTGCTATAACTAGTTGCTCTTCTCTTTTATGTATGAAAGTAAGCCTTGAGGTAGCTCAGTACTCAATTTTAGTTGCTGTGGTTGTAAATGCACATCCTTCTAATGTTATTCATTGGACACAATATAATGAGGAGCTGCCATATCTTTCACATCTATTTAGTTTTACTGTTTTAATCTAATCTTTGTGAGAATTATGGTCAAAACACTCAAAAAGTTACCTTAAGGTCAATTGGAAGATCAAAATACCCTTCCCAGGAGCTAATAGCTTTCAAGAAATTCCAAAACAAAGAACACAGATGCTATGGTATATCTCTGCAAATCTAGAGAAATTGATGGAAGTAGGGCCAAATTATTCTGCTAAAACTTTAAAATGAAAGGAATAGAGTGTTTAATATTTCCAAGTACTGTTGAAGATGTTACAGGGGAACATTCTTGTACAAACCCAATGGAGCTGCCATATCTTTCCCATCGATTTAGTTACTGTTTTAACTAATCTTTGTGAGAATGATGGTCAAAACACTCAAAAGTTACGTTAAGGTCAACTGGAAGATCAGAATAAGTTAGAGCGTGCTGCAATGACCGCCTCCAAATCAACTGGTCATCCCCGAAGGGACTTGTTCCACAAATTTCAACTTTATCTACTGTGTGTTTTTTGTTATTCTCCTGCAAATTACTCCAACGAAAGGCCTATATGATAGGAAAATGGAAACTTTGGAGCGTGGACAACAATAATATGTGCGTATAATATTGTATAAACCGAAAATTGAGAATGATCTAATTCTGATACCATGTTAACGAG
The DNA here is from genome assembly GCA_000715115.1 of Nicotiana otophora. Taxonomy (NCBI): domain Eukaryota; kingdom Viridiplantae; phylum Streptophyta; class Magnoliopsida; order Solanales; family Solanaceae; genus Nicotiana; species Nicotiana otophora. The sequence continues at coordinate 39,306 of AWOL01S0024248.1, forward strand.
GAGTCTCTTACTCAAATAGTCACTCAGTTGTCCATATTGCATGTTAAAGGCAAATTTTTTTTTGTAACAGAAAAGTCACTTAACTATGTCTATAGTTATTCGTAGATCAATCAATGTATTAGCAAGTTTTTCTTTAAGTGCGGACCACATGTGTATTTCATTTTCATACTTTCTGGATTCTCTCTGGATATCATCATCCATATTACTCAACAATGTTATACGTGTTTGACCCAAAAACTGGTTTTGAGATTAAATAATTGAATTTGTATTTTTAAGGGCCACTAGCAATTTGTTTGGTCCGATACACTTGTAGATAATGAATAACGATAAACGAGAAACAGTAAAATAGAGTAAGAAAAAAGAATAATGCGCCGGATAAAACTTTTCTTATTCCCAATTTCGAGCGTTCTCAGTTCACAAGTATGGCCGAATTACAGAGCTTGATCAAAGGAAAAAGCTAGCACAAGATGATATTCCTGTTACAGGGAAATGTTTTCTCTTTTTTTTTTTTATGATTCCCTCCTTCCGAGTGTAGGAGCCATTTTTATAGTGATGAGAAGAAGATTGTTCTTTCGAATTTTACGCCAGCACGCAGCGGGTTAGGTAGTGCGGAGCGGGATCCTCAATATTAGCTTCCATTTCGTAGATATCCACGATCTAAGTATAAGGTTGACTGAGTCTCCAAACTTATTCGACTACATCTTCAAATACTTAACCCTTCGACCATAACCTCTAAATTCGACAACGGGTCCCGTCACTTGATCTTTAGGTCTTAATCGCCATGTAGGACTTTTCGATCAGGACACATGAAAAGGGTAATTTTTACCCATACATTCAATTCCCCCACTTGTTGGACGATGCAATGACTAATGCTCGATTTTCTTGGTAGGAGTCGATTTTGTAGAGGATTCTTCCTTTGCAAGAAAGATTTTCATCGAAATCCAATCTTTAGGATTCATGCGACTTATCTACAATCTGCTATTAATACATAAGGACACGTGGTTGTTTCTCGTTGGACTTTTCACCTGTTACGGTTTCTAGGCAATGATGACTACTTATGATAGGGAACCTTTCCCATATTGGCAGTTATAGAAGTATAATTCTTTTGTAACGCCCCGTAAAATTTTGCAAAGGAATTTAAGTTTTTGTCGTGCCGAACTAGGTTTACGTGTTTGAGAATTGTAGAAACAGCTTAGACTTTTTGGGGTTGAACAATGCACTGGGGAGTAAAGAAAAATTTTTGTCAGAAAAAGTAATTTCTACGGCCCACTATGCGGACGCAGAATCACTCTGCGGACCGCATAATGGCCGTAGAGTGAATCAGAGGCGGACCAACTTGGAGGAAGGTCTGCGGTGCATTATGCGACCGCAGGCCAATTATGCGATTGCAGACCAGTTATGCGGTGCATTATGCGACCGCATAACAGGTCTGCGGGGCGCATAATTACCGCAGACCCAACCAGGCAACAACAATTTTTGACACCAAATTGTGCGGCCGATATGTGGACCGCATATCCATTCTGCGGTCGCATATGCGACCGCAGACCTGTGTCTGGGCAGCTTTTTTTTTAATTTTTGTAACTCGATCCTATTTTGATAAATAGCCTTTGGGGGTCATTTTGAAGGGTTTCATCTCATATTTTAGAGAGAGATGAGAGCATCTTAGAGAGAGAAAGTGAAGACCTAGTCATTTGTCCATCAATTCTTGTTCAAGGTTTGAAGATTTTACAAGGATCTTGCTAGGGTTTCAAAGAGGTAAGAATTTCTTCCCCCAATTCTTCAATTTCGAGTTTGGAGTAAAAGATGAGAGATTAAGAGTATGATTCTTGGTGTAAGAGTATTAATTATACATGCTTGTACCAATAAGGTTTGTGGAAAGATTGTTGAGCTCAAATAAGTAAAGATTGGCTTGTGAAATGAAGGAAACCTTGTAGGAGAATCTTGAAGCCAAATTTGCACACCTAGTGTTTGATAAAATGCTCAAATGAGATGCAACTATGAATATCTTCCTAATTTGTGTTCGATCTTGCTATATCTCTAAATAGATCGAAGTGGCTAGGATTTTCGGAACTTTGTAACAAATTGAAAGGCTTGAAGAAAAGGTATGTTGGCTAAACTACTCTCTTAGAATTGAATTCCATGATGTCCTCGTAAGTTTCAAGTATGGTTGTCTCAAGTTCCTTATTCTATGTTCCGAGTTGTTCCCGATAAATTCGATTGTCCCGAATTAGCAAAGTGTCAAAAATTATGTATTCAATACGTGTTCCAAATGTTCCTATCACATTATGTTATCCTTCGGGAATGTGTTCAAGAATGATATGTATATTAAAATGTTATGACTTTGAGTAGTGTTTCAAATGAAATCTAGTATGCCAAATTGTGTGAGAAAAACTCAATATGCTTAAGACTCTTAATTGCTCATATGTGTACCTAAAGTCTTGATTGGAAAAGTCTTATTGTTGATAATCTATAAAGATGATTGGAAGTGAAATAAGTGAATTTGGGATATAGAGTGTGGCTAACGTGCTAAGAGTGAAAGTTATACTTATGGCCAATGGTGCCAATGAAATGAAATGATGTGAGAAAGATTATAAAATGAGCTTTGATTCAACTGTTCCAAAATTGACTTCGAAAATAGAATTGCTTAAAAGCTTATGAACTCAAGTAATGCCCATATGTGGCTGTTTTAACTAATGTTATGCTTTATAAGTAGTTTCGATGTATTTTGCGTTCTTACATATTTGTGAGTTGAAATTGTGTATTGTAATTTTTGGGGAAAAGTATTTCAAGAATAAATGATGTGTTACTTGTTTATGATTTTAACTTGTGCTTCGATTGCCAATCATTTTACTCCATTTCTTGGAAAGAAATCCATTATGTTTAAAGCCTTTATTACTAATGAACATAAAGTTGTAATTTTCAGAATATTCTATTTGTTGATATTTATGATGATGATCCATGAAAGGGAAGAAATGAAAGTGTGAAATATGAAATACGATCATTGTGCCATGAATGAAGAATCATATATATGGCCAAGAGAGCCAATGGAATAATGATTTTGAAAGTTGTTGAAAGTGCCAATGAGGCTATATACGGTATAAAAAGTTATGAGGTAAATACATCTGTATTATTGTTTCCTTTGTAAGCAAATCAAAAAAATATTTTGGGAGTATCGATAGTCACCGATGAAGGGTAGGTTGAAATAACCTAACCCCGAAACTACACGTACCAATGTAGGAGTGGATTGTAATTATTCCCCTTAATTGGGATGCGATGATTGATAGAAAATGATGATCTCGATCCACACGGCATTGTGGTGAGATGGCCTAGCCGATCGGGTCGTGATCAGACACCATGCCACACACATAATGGTGATTGTGCTGGAAATTGTAATTGAATTTTTGATTGTGCTGGAAATTGTAATTGAATTTTTGATTGTGGTTGAATATTATTGATTACTGATTGTTGTTTCCATGGTTTTTCTTTTCTTACAGTGGTATTCTATTTTGAAATAGGACAGTTAGCTTTACATACTAGTACTATTCCATATGTACTAACGTCCCTTTTGCCGGGGGCGCTGCATCTTCAATGAATGCAGGTTGTTCATCAGCGGGCAGCTTTGATCCTCATTAGTAGTCACTCTCTATTCAGCAGGTTTTGGTGAGCCCTACTCTATTTCGGGCTTTATGTCATCTTATATTGTATTTTGTACTATGAGGTATAGCCGGGGCTTTGTCGCCGGCACTTCCATTCTTCACTTCTATTGTACTTAGAGGCTCCGTAGACAGGTTGTGGGTGGTATTCGATGTTGGGAACTGAACTACAAATGTTGGTATTTGGAAAACATGTTTTTCGTTATATCTATAAACTTGTAATAATTTGAAAATTATAAATGAAGCTGTTAATGAAAATGAAATGGGAGTTGCTAATGAAATCTTTTCAATGTTGGACTAATGGAGTACATCTCCTCTTTATTCATGGATAAGTTTGGGTAGAAGAAAATCTAACAGGCTTTCTCGGCCGGGTTCACTCGGTTGAGGTTGAGTGCCGGTCGTGCTCCTCGAGTTTGGGCGTGATATATTTTGCCTCTATATATTGAGCTGTGGGTCTTTCTATTAACTCAAAATCTTTTCGATGATCCTCTTCTCTGGTTTTCTTTCTTCCCTTACTTTCTAATCAGCTCTTCCTTCTTTTATCTCACTGCTTGTAATTCACATGGATCCCCAATGCTTCGGCTTCTCTTCAATGGACGACCAATCTTCTACACCTTTGGTTAGTGATGCTCTTTCACCTCCACCAAGAAATGTTTTCTCTTATGAATTTATCCTTCTGCGGGGGCTTCATTTGTTGGTCCTTCTGATAAAAAATCTTTCAAATCTCACAAAAGCAAAAAGGGGAAGCAGGCTTCTGAGCGATCGGTTTTTTATTTTTTGCAAGAAATGCTATTGAGTTTTTCTTGTTGCCAAAAATTAAATCTATATCTATATCTATATCTATATCTATACTATATTAAAAGTACGAAGACCCTTAGCGAAATGTCGTTCGCCTTTTTTTTACTCTTTAAAAAGAGAGTTCATACTAAACAAAAAAGTCATTTAATTATTCTCCTAATATTTAGAATTTTAAAATATACTATAACTTTATTATTATTAAATCTTTTTATATTTGAAGTTTATAAAAAATCCTAATTTTTAGGACTTTAAATTCAAGTAAATTAATGAGCTTTTAAATTATTTACCTTTTAAATTAATGAGCTTTAATTTACATGTAACTCTAAATTTTGAGAATATTGCTTCCTTGTTAGTATTTGTTTATTTTTTATTTTGTAACAGTAAGAACGGTTGTTTTCTATAATTTTGGATATCACAACTAATTTATTTATTTATTTATTATTTTATCATGAACGAATACTTAGTTGTTAGGATTAGGTAAATTATGATTCTGCCACTTTAATTAAAAACTTTTTGTCCTTCGATTCAAAAGATACTACATTTTTTTTCTCAGTGTATTTCACTGACTATTAGTTTTTCTTTCCAATAATTTATTTCACAAAATATGGGGAAAGGGTTTGGCTATATTCAAAAGTCTAGGGCTATGATTATTCTTTTAAAATGGTAAAGGAAAGGAAAAGCAGAAACGATAAGTTGGTTTTCTAGAGAAAGGGGAAAGGGTTTGGCTATATTCTTATATATACAGTACATAGCTATGATCTGAGATTGAAAGTTGTAGATTTATTTTTGGTTTTTTCACAAGTTTCCTAGGTTATTCAATCTCTGGAAGAAGTCTTGACAACCATCAAAATGTTTAGAAAAGGTACGTATTTTTGGTGCTCTAATTTGATCTCATGCGGTTATTATTTATTCTTAAAGCTTATGACTTTTATTTTATTTGAGGCAAGATGTTTTGTGATGCTCATGTGATTGTAATGTCTAGTCGCTGATGCGGTTCTTGGATTTAAAATCTATGGTTTCTGAATTCTAGCCCTTTGGAGTTCTAATTACATGATTTTTAAGGTTATGCAAAAGGGTAAATCCTTTTTCTAGTCTAGGAGGGCTTTGATCATGGTTTACATCCCGATAATTGAACTACTATTTTTTTCCCTTGTTCACAGTAAAAAGAAGAAAAAAAAACGAATGTAATGTTCAAAGCTTTGCGCTCATTTTTAATTTTCATCATCACGTCAGTCTTAATTTGTATTGATGCTGCGGTGGAGATTATATCAAAGCCTTTAGTTTTTTGCCTGCGAAAAGGTGCAGACATGAATCCAAAATTCGAAGAAATTATTGTCAAAACGGGTCAGGTCAGTTAATTAATTATGCTGAATACAATCTTTTCAAAGTGTTTAAATAATTTCCAATTTGACAATGCTATTATTACTAATCCTTTGAAATCTCCTTTTTTTCTGGAATTCAGAGACTCCACTTCGCTAATACCCCTCTTCTTAATGAGAAAGCTATACAGTATGCTGCCGAAGCTTTTGTTGCTAGTTATTTATTAGTTCTAATTTTTCCCATGTTTAGATGGTAGGTACTGCGATTGTCTATCAAGGGAGTAGAAGTCGGGAGCGACGAGATCAAGAACTTATGGAATATTTAAAGCAAGAACGCTGGAGGAAAGAGCAAAAAGTCTTCAAAGAAACGAAGCAAAAACTCGTGGAGGAAAATAAAAAACTCGACCAAGAACTGACGATGCTAGTGGTAGAATTCTGCTGCCCTGTGTATCCATAGTCCAAATCGTCAATTTTCGACATAGTCCTATTAACAGTGATAAAAACATTTAGGTCATCTGTTAATATTTTACTATTATTGTCGGTGATGTTCAATGCGTCTTGTTTGAAAGTTCGTTATTTTGATTCTTAGATCTTGTAATTGTGGCAGGCAAAGTATCTAATGCTGACAGAAGGAGTTCAGTCGGAGGCACTGTTATAATTCTGTATTACTGTAATAAACAATTAATCTTTCTGAAAAAACAAAACAGAAAGTTAGTAATACTTGTTTAACGAAATAGATTCTGAAAAACAAAAAATAGTATAGGAATAAATCGAGCCCACTTAATACACAGTGTGTCCTTAAGGAAATTATTCCCCTCAAGTACCCAAGGTGCTGGAATATATCCTCCCAGGATAGAACGATTTAACTCACTAGTGTATTGGTACCAAAACTCTGATGAACTGCGAACCACTCAATGGTCGTGAAACACACTGGAAAAATATTGTGCAGTAGAAGAAGAAGAAGAAGCACAGAAAATTTCGTAAAGAAAGATTCTCGGATTCAAACTCTATTTATAGAGTTGCTGGCATTGTTTCTGAAAAGGTTTGCAACCTTTCAAGAAATAGCCATGGCTGTTGAAAAGGGGTGTTTGAAATATTGCGGAAAAAATATATTTAAAATAATTCGGAAAAGAAAACGGGCCTGACCGAACTGGGTCGCGGGTCATGGATTATTCCGGATTGAATTTTTCGTTAATTATTTAATTAATTAAATAATTAAAAGGAATTTTGTCCAAAAAGATTATTCAATCAATCTTTGACCGAAGCCGAAGCCGAAGTCGAGCGAGCGACGACGACGACGGCGCGAGGTTTGCCTTTTTCTTAACTCTTTAAGAGCTAAAAGAAGAGCAATTATATATATACCCATCAAAAGCCTTTTCTTCCTCCGATATGGGATAATGNGAAACACACTGGAAAAATATTGTGCAGTAGAAGAAGAAGAAGAAGCACAGAAAATTTCGTAAAGAAAGATTCTCGGATTCAAACTCTATTTATAGAGTTGCTGGCATTGTTTCTGAAAAGGTTTGCAACCTTTCAAGAAATAGCCATGGCTGTTGAAAAGGGGTGTTTGAAATATTGCGGAAAAAATATATTTAAAATAATTCGGAAAAGAAAACGGGCCTGACCGAACTGGGTCGCGGGTCATGGATTATTCCGGATTGAATTTTTCGTTAATTATTTAATTAATTAAATAATTAAAAGGAATTTTGTCCAAAAAGATTATTCAATCAATCTTTGACCGAAGCCGAAGCCGAAGTCGAGCGAGCGACGACGACGACGGCGCGAGGTTTGCCTTTTTCTTAACTCTTTAAGAGCTAAAAGAAGAGCAATTATATATATACCCATCAAAAG